>WBZZ01003627.1:72500-136519 GCA_019918135.1 Paulinella micropora
AGTAGTAGTAGTAGTAGTAGTAGTAGTAGTAGTATTGCTGTTGACATTCAAGACAACAAAAAAAATTGATTTTTCTGTTTTGGTTGGAATTTCAGTTTTGGTTGGAATTTTGATTTTGGGTGAAAATTTGAATTTTTCAAATTAACAGCTATATTCGTCCGCAAAATATCGTAAATTTTCGCGAAATGTTACCGTTAAATTTGAAAATTTGAATTTTTGTCGCAAAAATGAAAAACTGTCACAAAAATGAAAATCTGACACAAAAATGAAAAACTAATTTTTGTTGTTGTCTTGAATGTCAACAGCAATAGTAGTAGTAGTAGTAGTAGTAGTAGTAGAGTAGTAGTAGTAGTAGTAGTAGTAACCCTAACCCTAACTTCAATTGATCATCGTAGTAGCTAGCGTCGATCAGCCATCGGGTGACCAGCACTTTAGTATTATTATCTTACCTCAGCAATCATAATATTGATCAGCCTCTCTCAGCGGCCTCGACCGGTCTTGATCAGCACTGCTCAAACTTGATCACCAGTGATCGTCCGGACGGTTTATTATTAATGTTAACATTAATATTCTTAATGCACTTTCGATTTCGGCGCATTCTTGAGGTCAAAAGTCTGAGATCTTGCAGGCTAGCATGCAACGTTGTGTTCTGCTCCCCCATGGTGTTTAAACACAAAACAAATGGTTTATTGACGGAGTGCATGATCACAATCGTGCCCCTTGTCAACTTAGTGAAGTGACTGGGTTTCCGAGCTAGTACGTAAATAAGCAGCTGTTATGTCATATTGTATTAAGATTTGCCAATCGACTGCACTGTTGTTTTGGGGCACGGGCGAGTTGACGTCATGAAAAATAATTTAACGTGCGTGAACCGGTTGTGTGTTGCAGTGTACACGTAAGTCAGAACCAGTAACGCTCCTGGCAGTGATGCTAATAAAAGTTGGAGATAACGACAAAATAATTGATGAGTACTACCTTTCTGCAAGAACAGCGACTGATGTTCGATGTAGCTTGACAATTTCTCTGATACAACAACTCAGATTAGACCAGTCAAGCAAAAACAATGATGAAATACAGGCCACACAAGCAGGCTGATAGCAGCAAATCTAAAGGGGCAAAATGATAACAGCACAACAGGATGAGTGCAAGTAAACCCCCAAAACACTGTATTGAGACCACTGCGTGTTGCTGACGAAAACTACTTGCACGTGTGAATCTGTGGCGTGTTGCAGGTGAGTCAGAAAGAGCCTACGGTAATACTGTCATAAATGCTAATTAAGAGAAGTGTTACAAATAATGACTTTGTAATGAATGAGCACTGTCTTTCCGCGAATGGCTCGTGTTCGACATGGTGATGCAATTTCTGAGGCAAATAACAACTCATACTAGACTAGTCAGGCGAACAGTAGTGAAGATAAGAGAGGTCACACAAAATACCAAAGAACAGCAATCCTAACAGTAGCGACTAGATACGTCACAGTAGGATGCATATGGTTTCAAGGCACAAAGAACATTGCAAGCTTAAACAGATGAATCCAGATGTACGAATGGCTAGTAGTAGTAGTAGTAGTAGTAGTAGTAGGAGTAGTAGGAGTAGTAGTAGTAGTAGTAGTAGTAGTAGCAGCAGTAGTAGTAGTAGTAGTAGTAGTAGTAGTAGTAGTAATAATAATAATAATAATAATAATAATAATAATAGTGCTTCTCTGTCGATGGCTGATGCATTTCTGCACATGCGCCTCCATCGTCTCACCCGTGAGGGGAGTACGAAGAATTGACGATAAGCTCTAATGACACCCCCGCAAGAGCAGTTCCAACACTTCCAGACGGGCCGGTATGTTCAATGAAAATACTGGTCCAGACGGATCGGTATGTTCAATGAAAATACTGGTGGCACCGACGGGAATCGAACTGGCGACAGGGCCCAGATGGTAGAACTTGACCACTGGGCTATCACGGTGTCCAAAATAATAATAATAGTAATAATAATAATAATAATAATAATAATAATAATAATACTAGTAGTAGTAGTAGAAGTAGTAGAAGTAGTGGTAGTAGTAGTAGTAGTAGCAGCAGCAGCAGCGGCAGTGCGTTGCCTGTGTGTCTGGCAGGTGATGATAAACACACAAAGACTGCATTGAGACAACTGCGTGTTGCAGACGAAAACTACTTGTCACGTGTGGATCGGTGGCGTGTTGCCGCGTGAGTCAGAAAGAGTAATGATTTCGGAAATGCGAATTAAGAGAGGTTACAAATAATGACTTTGCAAATTATAATGAATTATCACTGTCCTTCCGCGAATGGCTCGCGTTCGACATGGTGACGCAATTTCTGAGGCAAATAACCATTCATACTAGACCCAGTCAGGCGAACAGTAATGAAGACAAGAGATGTCACACAAAACGCCAAAGAACATCAATCCCAACAGGAGCGAATAGATATATCACAGTAGGATGCATATGGTTTCAAGTCACAAAGAATATTGCAAGCTCAAACCGATGAATCCAGTTGTACGAAAGGAGACTCGTATGTATCTCGTGAGCCGATTGTAAGCGGTAACTGTATTTGGTGTGGGTAGTAGTAGGTAGTAGTAGTAGTAGTAGTAGTAGTAGTAGTAGTAGTAGTAGTAGTAGTAGTAGAGTAGTAGTAGTAGTAGTAACCCTAACCCTAACCCTAACTTCAATTGATCATCGTAGTAGCTATAGTAAGTAGTAGTATTAGTAGTAGTGGTAGCAATATTTGTGTGTTGCTTGTGTACAGTGTGTCTGGCAGTTGCTTAGGTGATGTCGCAACACAGAACGAGTAGTATAATATGAAATCTAGGATGGTCGTTTTTTCGTGCCTCAAAACAACCTCCTAGATTTCATTTCTCTTCTCCTATTGCTAGTTTGAACTTTCAATACAAAGCGTCAAAACAGCAAAATAAAAAAGTGAAAATTTCAATCAATACGAAGAAGAAAAATAAAGAAATCTCTTTTGCTCTTAATCTCGCTTTTAAATAAAAATAAAAATCAAGCAAAATTTTTTCCGCTTTACTTTTACTTTTAAATAAAAACGAAATCAATACTCCCAACACACAGAGCACATCTGTTGTTTTCGACTACTTCAAAAACAACAAGGAAACATATACAATAAGAAAAAACGAATTTACTACCACTGCGACACTGCGACAAAAAAGTGAAATTTTGTCGCAACCTCTTGTCGCAAAGACATATTCACGGAAATAGAATTTCTCAACATATGCACATGCTTTTACACAATGTTTTCCTCTTCCTTTTCCCTGGAGCGTTCCAACCTAGACCTAAGTGCTCCAAGTCATTATCACATAATGCCACCAGCCACCTATAAATTCAATATTACCTTTGCCTTTTTTTTCTCTCTTTGAAGTCCTAATATTCTCTGGTTGAATGTCTTCTCTTTTTAATAATTCCTAATTTTAAATTATCATTTAAGCAATAAAAAAATAGGTTAATATACAATGAATACGAACAATCTAAGAAAGATTACGAAAGGAGGAATACAGATTAAAAAAATAAAGTTGTAATAGTTTGGAGAGAGATGGAATAACGAAGGAGAAAGCAATAGGAATAAACAACAAGAGAACGAAGGAAGAAGCAGAACAACGAGCAAAAGAATTTTACGAAAAAGAAGTCTTAGCAAAATATGAAGAAGATAATAGGAATACTGATTACAAACAACTCGGAAAACATAAGAGAGCAGAATATGTAAAGGAAAGAAGAAAACAGAAATATACATGTGTATGTGGTAAAGTAATAAGTATATATGGAAAATATCAACACGAAAAATCTGACTTTCATAGAGACTACTTCGCAGAGAAAGAAGAGGTTATGATAGGAGGACATAAAGTTATTCGTATAATTCGTAGAAATGACGACATTGAAAGATATTATAAAAATCACTCGTGATTTGTTATAATAATGTTATAAAAATAAAATGTAAAATCATTTAAAGAAATAAATATTATTACCTATATAATATGTCTTCTATATTGATACAAGCGGACAAGGAATTGAAAGAACTATACAACTTACATTTTCCAGAAGCATTAGCAGACGATAGAAGGATTAAGAAATACACTAGAAGAGAAACGCTTCAACGATATAGCAAAGCCTTTAAGTTTTGGGATGAACAGAAAAACAAAGCATTAGAGGCTCCAACGATGTTGAATATTTATAAATGGCAAATTTGTGAAGAAGCAATCGCACAACTTAAATTAAGAGTGATGATTGTATTAAATAATCAAATGTAAAACCATTTAAAGAAATAAATTATATTACTTATAATATAGATATGGGGAGACACAAGAAATATCTCACACCTGAGGACAAACGAAAGGCTAACTCCGAAAAGGCGCTCGCATATTACAAAAGAAATAAGGATGAAATTAATCAAAAGAGGAAGGAGCAATTAAAAGAACGAAACAGAAACTTAAGGAATATGAAGAAATGAAGGAGAGAGGAGCATAAAAAACAAAAAAACGAAAAATGATTTTTTTATTATGAATTTCATGTTAAAGGTAAGACAATATATATATATATATATATAAAGGCAAAACAATTTAATTTATTTTCATTATTTTTATATCCTAACTAATATAAAGGTAAAATATGCCACCACCATTACCTCCCAGACCAACAAAGGAAAATGTAGAACTAGCGAAGGTAAGGGCGAATTTGAAGAAAACTACAACAAGAGAAAACAAAAGGGAATTTAAAGTAGTAGAGTTAAAATCTAGGCGAGACAATAGATTAAACTCTCTTACATACGAGAAGCAAGGATTAGATATAAACTTTTATGATACTGACGCATTAGAGCGAGAGGTTCTACTTCCAATACTATTAGATGCGAAAAGAAATAGTATGACAGGAAATGCGGACGTTCATATTACTATAACCTATATAACCGACCACGAAGAATTAAATAGATATTATAAAAAGAAAACATTTAATTCGTTTCAAATAAAAAACTATGACTATTTTATTGAAATGTTAAATGAGTTTAACATAAGCAATATTGAAGCGTCTGGACTTGGTTATGAACGGATTATTGAATATGCTAAGGTAGTAGTAGTTCAAAAAAACGGAGGAGGATGCTATGAGGGAAAATACAAAAGCAAACAAACGAAATATGAGGAAAGTATATTAATATCTCCCGCCAGCAAAAATAATAATTGCTTATTCTTCCTTTGTAAAGACATTCTCAATATGCCACTTATTAATAGAAAAAGATGTAATGATATTAGAGAACAATTCAATCTTTCTGATGATTGCCCTATACCATTCTCTACAGCCGTAAAAATCCTTAATACTTTGATAAAAGAAGGAAAGACATATGAAATAGCAAATGCCTTAACAAAAGAAACTATAAGCACGAACAACATCGGAGAAGAAGCGGATATTATGATTTACTTAGAGAATAACCACTATTTTGGATTAATTAAAAGATGTAAAAAGAAATGTGAAAAATGCTTAACTAAGTATTTTACTAAACATACTTGTAATCCAAAAGTTATTAATTATGCGAATAGAGAAATATTAAAGAATGGAAAGAGACATTTAATAACGAAGGCGCATAAAGAAAAATATAATAATAAAGATGAACTTCTTCATTACGACCTTGAAACTTTTAGAAATAACACGCTTGCTGACGGCTTTGATATTCACGACTGCTATATAGTCGGATATACTCAGGGGACGGAAGGATTTAAATATTATGCTGGTATTGATTGTATTTCTAAATTTCTGGATTTAGTCTTAGAGAGAGGAAGAAAGTTAGCAGTAGAATGGGCTAACAAACGACCACCATATCTCCAACGCGTCGGAGATATTCCAGTCAAGAAAGTAGCAGGAGTAAGAAAGAAAAAGAAGAAAGATGAAGAAGCACCAATTTTATATGTGAATGGTTTTAACGGAGCGAACTTTGACCACTACTTTATTAAACAGGAATTAATAAGAAGAGGTATCAAACCAAAATCACATATGATTAATAACGGCTCAATAATCTCTTTACAATTTGAAAATATCAAAATGTGGGATATGTGTAAGCATACTCAGGGGACATTAAAAGAAAACTTAGAAAATATGAAATGTAAAACTCTTAAAGGAGATTTCGACCACGACAAGGCTTCTACTTGGGAAACAATGAGTGAAGAATTAAGGAATAAGTGTCTTGAATATTTGAAGTGCGATGTTATGGGGTTAAAAGAGTTATATGACAAAATAAACACAGAGATATTTGAAAAGCACTCAGTGAATTTAACTTCGTACATTTCAACTTCAAGCCTTGCTTTCAATATCTGGAAGAAAATGATTGATGGTAAGCACGATGTAAGACTCCCAACTATTGAACAAGAGAAAGCGTTTAGAAAAGCGGTTATCGGAGCAAGAACATATCCAAGCAAAGAAAGATTTATTTCAAAACAATACAAGGACTACTTAGCGGGGAAAATCACATTTGACGAATTAACCGATTATTTAGTTGATGCGGATGTCGTATCCTTATACCCAACAGCGATGCTTAATTTATTTATGGTTGGAGAAATTAAACTGGCTATCGCACCATTTGATTATAATAATCTTCCTATCGGTATTTACAATGTTGATTATATCTCACCAAAAGACATATTACATTCAAGAATAGGACAGAGAAATAAAATGGGCTCATTAAAGTGGAATTTAGCCGATATGAAAGACCAATGGCTTACAAGTGTTGATATTGAAGATATGATTAAGGAAGGCTACGATATAACAATTCATAAAGGATACTATACAGAGGAGGCTGAACCAGTTTTCAAAGAATATATATTAGAAATGTTTAAGGCGAAAGAAAATAGCGAAAAAGGCACACCGCAATATTTATTAGCCAAACTATTTATGAATTCGTTATACGGAAAGATGATACAACGACCTATCCCAACAGAAGCAGAATATATTAAATCAAATGAGGAGTATTGGAAATTTTGGACGAAAAATTAAAAATCTGATGTGGTTGAATTCAAAGATAAAGACGGAAACAAACTTTGGCACGTATCTGGAATGCCTAGAAATGAAGTAATAATTGAAGAGAGTATTACAAAACCTTCTCACTACGGGGCTTTCATTCTAGCATATAGCAGGCGAATTATGTATAACTACATAAAAGAGGCTAATCCAAATAAAGATATAGAGGCTGATTTCTATTACACCGATACCGATAGTCTAGTGTTGCATGTTAGGTTCGCCAAACTAATCAAAAGGCTTGGTGATAAATCTCTTGGTGGTATAACGGATGACTTAGGAGATTGTTGTAAGATAATAAGAGGAATATGGATTGCTCCTAAATTGTATATGTTAGAATTTACAACGAATGAAGCCTTTCTCCCTTACCTTACTAAGAATGACTTGAAACATAAAGACAAAGGTGTTCATATAATTGAATGCTACGAAAACGAGGGAGTAAAAAAGAGATACTACCACCTTAGAGGTAAGGGGTTGAATTCAAAGGGGTTAAATCCAGAAGTATATGAAAAGATGGATTTAGGTGAAAGCATTGAAAATGTTAGAGATTTTCAAATGAAGAAAATTCATTTATCACGAAATAGCAAACAGCAAAACATTAACCATTTCAGCATAGTTCATACTACAAACATAAAAAAGAAAGTTAATGAGAATAAATGGTGCGGACGCGAGTTTATCAACAAAAATGATAGTATCCCACAAGGCTTCCATATCCACTACTAGATTAAAGACGTTTAACAACGAAGTTGATACATAGATAATTAATTTTTTTCTATAAAATATATACCATATACTATACTATGACCTCCCTAACCAGACTATGCGAGAAATTTGAGAAACTCTCTATTGAAAATAAAAAAGAAACATTTTCTCTTACCGATGTTAAAAAGATAATTACTGACGAAATTCAAATGATTGAAAAGAGAAAGGAAGGTAAGTCAAAGGATACTTTTCCATTTGGTAAGTATAAAGGTAAGAAAATTCAAGATGTAGCGGTTATTGATAAGCCATATCTTGAATGGGTTATGAAACAGCCTTGGTTTGATAAATTTACCGACATTAAAAGTGAAGTAAAAAAATATTTACAATAAAAATTATTTTGTAGTATATATACCTATGACAGACCTCAGCACCAAGCAGGACTACTTGAATGAAATTGAAAAATGGAACCTTGATGGAGATGTCAAAAAGCCGACAATTAAATGGACTAAGCCTGACATTGTTTCTTTTTATGATCAATATAAACCAAGGGATGATAATGTGAAAGTAGTTGTACCATTGGAAAAAATAATTGATGACGAGCCAAGCACCCCATTCAAGGCAACTGATTTGAAAGAGACTGGTATCACCGAAATAAAGGCTAAGGTCGGCGAAGAGATGGAGAATGCTACATGTACAGAAGAAGGTTGTATATTGAAGAATAACAAGCAAACCGATGTTTTTCTTCAATATGGAAAGTATTAAAAAATGAAAATTGAAGATGTTGCTAAGATTGATAAACCATACCTTGAATATTTAATTCAACAACCTTATTTTAATAACAAAGATGCAGTAAAAAAATATTTGTGATGATATTACATTGTCTTCCACTAAATTTTTTTTTGGCTTTACCAATCCTCTATAAAATTAGCAATAGTATTGACATTTCCACCATTATTAGTAGTAGAAATCGATTTCTGTGTAAAAGTTAATACATCACTTGGAGACAGATAAATATAATAATTTCTTAGATTGATTTGTTGCGTTGAATTAGCATTAACATATATTTTAAAAATCGTCGTTCCGTTGGCGATAGCAGTCGCTGTTGTGTCGGTATCAACTATTGAATATTTCGTATCTACATCCGCATACACTGCTCCAGTTAATGTTCCATTCATCACCATTCTGACGACATTCGTTTTTGAGTCTTCATTACTAATGCTTATTAATGATGGATACACTAATGAATAATTGTCTAAATTAGCACCAGCACTATCATATTTAGCCTTATTTCTTATACTCAATATCGGTCTTTCTGTAGTGTGGGCGACTTCAGCACCCTCAATTGAATTCGTTATACTTGTATTAATAGTATTTGACCCCTCAATGAATAAACTAGCACTCGCTGTTTTAAGAATTTGTATTCCAGTCTTTGCGTCATTTCTCATGACTGCTGTAAAGGGTAATGTCGTATTTCCAAGGCTTACTTCATCATTCGAATTAGCATACTTAATCATATGAACTAGTTGAAATTCACCAGTCTCTGGATTTTCAATTGAAAACTTAATAGCACCAAACCCGAGATACTGAAATTGAATTTGAAATACATTTCCTACGCTCCAATCTAAGTCTGGCATAGCCGAAGTTCCATTGCATGGGTCATCCCAGTCTTTTTGGTCAATATATTCTACATTATTTCTGCTACAATGTGCGATATTCATTCCTTCTTGATTTTTGTAAAAATAAAATCCATCGTTAAGGTCATTTCCTATTCCAATAAATGAATAGTAATCTTTTGTATCATCCGTTGTCCATAGAGCAGTAAAGCGAGCAAGGACACCCGTTCCAGTTCTATATTTTATTCTCCTTTTACTTACTAATCTAGCATCCGCCGTCGCATTAGCAGTTGTTTTCAATTCAGCCATATTATCCAAAAATGACACAGACGATTTTGTTTCTGTTTCTGTCCATATCCTAGTATTAATGGTATATGGAAAGATTTCTTGTAATACTGGTGTTAATTGCGCAGTTGTTGTTTCGCCGAAGGCTGTCTGCATATTATCAATGTGTCCATCATATCCTACTTTTAGGTTAATGAACTCTCCTCTAGGATTTTGTGCTACCAAATTTCTCTGGTGAGACATTCGTGATCTTTTGCTTTCGTCTCCAAAACTATTTCGACAACTTCGAAATAGTTTATCCTATATTATTAACGTTAAAAAAATATTTTATTAAACATCGATGTTTGTAAAATGTTTTTGTTTTTGAAGTAGTCAAAAACAAAGATACACGAAAGCGAAGCGAAAGTGTGAATTTACAAATATCTATGAGATTGTAATCATATTTGCCTTAACCTGTACCTCCCGCTGAGTGATTGCCACAATTTAGTGGTTAAGAGCAGTTCCCGCATTAGTGCCAATAAACTCCCATCGTCGCTCAGTATCAAGACTTAAACCGCTGATTTCATTTTGGTCTTTGCTCCATAGCGGGCGGGTATTATCCCAAGCATCAACCCAGAACCAGTTGTATTTATACACATCATTATTCATCAAGGCTGAACCCTCAATCTTTGGCTTCAGGTACATATAGTCTTCTTCAGAGGCGCAGTCAATGTTAAACTCTTGCTGACGTGCTCCGTCTAGAGTAGTGTATAAAGTAGCGATCTTTGCTGCTGTGCGATTATCATGGTCATAAGCAGTGTTCTTCCTTTCTTCGGTGTTAAAAACTGAGCGATAAATCTTCTTCAAACGGCGACCATGGCCTCTGTCAAATCGCATAATAATATTTTGGGTTGTGGTTGCTCCAATTGAATTCTTATAAACATAGGGATAATCGATATTGAAGTTCATACCTTCGGGGCTAGCAATCTTCTGTTGAATTGATTGAATGACATCAGGGTTCGTTTCAACCGCAAGAAACAAGTTAAGATTGGTAACATCAGCAGATACAGCCATAGGCAGTGTAGCATTTAGTGCGGCAAGATAAGCAGTGCTAATACAAGTAGCGGCACCATTCGTCACCGTATAACCGGTTCTGTCAGTAGCACTCCACACAATTCGCATAGTCAAAATCTCTGGAAACATAATAGTCTTATCAAGTGCGAAAATAGTATTAGTAATCATACCCAAAGGAATTTTAACATTAATGGCCAAAGCGGCAGTTGCTCCACTTCCCACAAGATACTTTGCCTCGTTGTAATTAACATTTACGGCGGATAGTGCTCCAACTCCAGTCGTCAAAGCAGCATCATCGTGACGACGAGCAGAAATCACTGGCTCTCGCAATAGACCCTGAGTTGCGGCAGCAACATCGTTATTACCATCAGCGGCCGCACGAAAGGCTGTTCTAGTTCCTTCAACGGCACTAATGTTAATCAAGCCGTTAGCATTACACTTTTGGAGCATACATCCGTATCCACTAGCATCCCCGTGGTTAGGAAGGTCTAAGAAATCCTCCAAACTCATTTCTGGTTTCCACAACATCTTAGTATAGTGTCTGAGATTGTTAACATCGCACAGATAAACACCGCTACGAGTCTGAAGTTGTATCTGGCTAATTTGTGAAAGGCAGTCCATAAAAATTCTTGAATAAGTGTTGGCAACAAGAGGCGCTCTCATAGTATAAGTAAAACTCAAATATGACCGAGCGAGATTGAACGGACGACTAATAAGGTCAAAGCTTCGTTCTTGACCTCCCGCAGTAGTGACTTCAAATGAAGCAGAACCCTCACGTGGAGCAAGTTTATTCAAACGATAAGAAGCACTGATATAATCAGTCTTACTGAAGTCTAATTCTCCGCCGTGTTGAGTTGGCATTTTGTTTTTTGATTTTTTAGGCAGTCGTGTAAGTTGTTTAATACACAAATATATTCATAGAAAAAAATAATTAAATCAAAAATTAATTCATCGGGATTTTAACAAATTGAAAAAGGATGTAAATAAATTAAAATAATTCGTTTCCCTGTAAATCAACAATGTCATAACAACTCCCAAACCATTAAGATTTATAGCCTGATCGTTTTCGTCCATCAAGTAAAACCTATATACATTATTTGAACTGGTTGATAATTTCTTACCATACTCTGACCCACTTCCGTCGTATATAACGGCTCCAAATGGTATTTCGTTGGCAGTGTATATTTCTTGTAGCACGTGATTATCTCCTTCGCCCACTAAGTCAGATTGAAGATACAAAGTCTTTTCACCAGTCAGAATAATTACATTTGGTGATTTAATAAAACCATTAGCAAAGAAATATGTTGAATTTCTATCAAACCCCATTACCTCGTGAATACGGGTATCACTATCAAATATAAACCGCGGTTGGATTCCCTTATTCTCTGACACACTGAATGTTAATTTGCCATCCTCTGGTTCTATGTTGGTATTATTACTGGATACAACATAAGTATAATTATTAGGGCTGTCTGCGGTTAGCACCTCCGACAACTTATTTTTTTAGATTGTTCATTGTGTAGTTTCCCTCAGGTATCGTAATTAAAGCCTCATACCCGTCTTCGCTAAGAGTAAAAGTATTATATGGTGAAGCCACAGAGTAATACGACTTCGGTACATAGATATGAAGAATTTTACAATGTGTGGGATTGTCCAGTGATTTTAAGTTTATTTCGTGTGTAAAGTCGCTATCTGTGCCTGTTATTCTGTTTTTACTATTGATGTAATAGATACCACTTGACCTGCCCCCTTTGTACTCCATTGTTATATTATACGAATAATTTTTGGACATCTTCAAAACTATATAAATTATTTATGTGATTTTGTGTTTTATTATGTCTATTTCTTTTACAAATAGTCAATTCAACACCACACTCACAAATGTATTTTCTTTGTTGTCTCTTTTCTTTACATTTATTTTTACATCTATATTTTTTGTCATACTCACTTTTTTCTTTTTTATGTTTTAAATAGTATTTCTTTTGTTTTTCACATAACTCCGTTCTTCTTTGTTCTTTATAATAATTATTTTTTCCAATATTTCAGTTCTATTTTCTTGGTATTATTCTATCTTTTCCCTTCCCGCAATACGTTTATTCACACAATCTAGTTTTCTAATATGATTACCTTCTTGTTTAAGTAATTCCATTTTATTATCACACGGAAATAATATAACTAATTCAATGTAGGCATCACCATATTTAATAATTTCAAAAGACGATGTATATTTTGACTTTCCATTCTTCCAACTTTTATAATTTATTCTATGCTTAGCAATTCTCTGTGCTAATGTTTGAGTTGTTGAACCAATATAAATTTCGTCTGTTTGGTGAGACCTGATAGCATAAATTTTTCCTTGTTTGTAGTCGGGCATATTCTTTTATATTCTTTTATATTCTTTTATTTTACATAATTCAGATGTAGGTGTCGAAACCATAACCATTCTGTGCTTTTAATTTCTCCGCTTCTTCTTCTTTTAAGTCTGTATAGCCACTAGCAAACTTAAATCGGTTGCCTTTCGCCCGTTCCATTAAAAATCTCATTGAGTGCCATCCACAAGTTGAGGAAGTATCACTCTGTTGTTTTACTTGATTAACCTTCATTAACAAATAACTATCGGGGGTGGCTTTTATCAATTACTTGTTTCATTTGTTGCTGAAAGTCTTCCGTTGGTTTATACAGGGCTAGCGGGTCGTATATCTCTATACTTCTATCGCCATCTAAAGAGCAGTAAACGGCAATCCAATGAGACCCCGCTTGCTTGTGATTGTCCAAATTCATAATAAATCCGTATCGCTTTCTTTTTTCTGGATTTAGTTTGTAGATTTCATCACTGGCTATCGCTCCGAGATACCATCCATATTTTTTCATTATATCATCTATTTCATTAGTCATTAATCCCCACCCCTCACCCTCCTGCTGTGGCGTCTCCGCGACGCTCGGGGGTATGGTTGTCTCCTCTTGCTGTGGTTGCTTTGGCTCTGGTTGCTGTGGCGTCTTCGCGACGCTCGGGGGTAGCGGTTGGGGCATCCCTTCATCAACATTTAAATCCGCCGAAACTTGTTTATCTACATTTGGGTCTATTGTCATTTTGCTAGTTAGAGTTTTTACAAAATCCTTTTTATTCATTGTGTGCCTCCAATCTTTGCGGGATAAATATTTTTTAATTATTTTGATTGAAAATACCTTATCAATTAATTCATCTATTGTTTTCGCTCCATTCCCCTTTTGTTCAGTAATACCCATAAACTCTTCATATCTAGCATAATCCGCTACTTTTCTTTTTACGTTTTCCTTTTCATTTCCAACATCAATATTAAACCTTTTAATCATGTCAATAATCCACTTTGAAGTGTCTTTGTAATTTAATTTTTTATGTCCATCACTATCTAGTCTCTTTTTTAAAGCCTGTGCTAACTCTTTTATGGTAATGGTTGGGTGATAAGTTTTTGAAAATGCTGATATTAAAAATTGATTAATTTGTAAATGTTCAAAATGCTTACCCTTTTCTTCTGCTTTCTTTTCTTCCTTTTCAAGTTTTTCTTTATATTCTTCTGCTAACTTTTTCTGTTCCTCTAAAGATGTCGCTGTGGCTATAGCCATCTGAATATCTTGACTGGCTTTTTGTAAGTCTTTGAGACTCATTTTTTTAATGAAATTATCTGTATATCCTGCTAATTTCAGTGTTTCAATATCTTTCTGCTTTTGCTTTTTTTCTTCCTCATATTGCTCTTTCGTTTTCAATGGTGCTTCATCTCCTAAATTAGGTAAGGCTGGTGCTTGGGGTGGTGCTCCTAATGGCGGTGCTTGTGGCGGTGCTCCAAATTGTGGCGGTGCTTGTGGCTGTCCATATTGCGGTGGCATAATATATTGATGTTGCGGTGGCGGTGGTAATGCTTGTATTCTATTTTTTCTGTCTTCTTCATATTTTACATCATCTATGAGTTTTTGCTCCCTTCTTAGTTCTCTGGCTTTTTGTTCTTGCCGTTCATTAATATCGGATAGTTCATTGCGGTGTATCCTTGCTAACTCATCCTGCCTTTCCTTAGCATCTGCTACATCTTTTCGTTCTAGCCTCTTCTTCTCCTCTTCTAAATCCTCCCTTTTCTTCTTTTCCTTTTCTTCCTCGTCATGTATTAACTCATATTTCTTTTGTAAGTTGCTTTGTATCTGGTTTTGGTTCTCGTGTTCAAGACGATTGAAATCAGATTTGATTATTTTTTCTCTTGGTTTGCGACTAGCCCTTTGCGACTTTGGTTTGCTAATATATTTCATGAAAAGTTTAACGATTTGTAATGTGCTTAAATCATTTGTTTTCTTACCAAAATTAAGATAATATTTTTTACCCTTCTGGATAATATAAGGCCTTCCGCTCTTATTTCTATACACTCGCGGGGGGCGGACTTTTGCCATTGATATTTTAGATTTGCGCTTCATGCTACGCATTCTCGCTTATTCTAAAACATCTATTTTTTGTTTTAAGAAAAAATAAATCGGTTTTACGATGTTTTTGAGCAAGCGAAAATGAGCATAGCGAATGAAAGCGATGCTCATAAATATCAACGGAACTTTACAGCCCCTCCTCGTTGCTTACCATACCCAAGTTTTGCGGCAGTAGCACTAACACTACCAGCGTAAGGCACCCCAACACTACTCAACGCCCCCGCAGTCCTAGAGATTACCTTATTATCGCGAAGAAATTTATTAACAGCCAAGGCAGTTTTTCCGACCTTAGCCCAGTTAATCTTTCCTCCCTTTTGACCACTCTTCTTCTTGGTTTTCTTTTTTCCTCCCTTCTGTGGCATTGATGGATTGTATCCGATGTTATATCCTGATGGTTGTGAAATTATCACTGGTGATAGTATTACTGGCATATATAATACAGAAAAGTAATTAATTAAAAGATATTATTTTTTTTTTACTTCAACCGATAAGCAAAATTTTTTCTTAACTCATCATCAACACTTGAAACATAAAGAAAATTAAATATCTCCTTTGTTGCTTCGTGATACTTTTGAAGAAAGTAATCAAAATCAAAAGATAAGTCTAAGTGTTTATACACGAGTTCCATTTTATCCTGAGACTGGCTTGGAAAGATTAACAAATAATCTAACTGCTTAATGGCTTCTGGCCGTAGGTCGTTTAAATACTGGCTTGACATAATCACCTTTGATTTATAGTGTCTGTTCTTTTTTAACAAATCGCTTACGGACTTATCTCTTAAACCGCTCCCTAAATCATCCAAAACAAAAACAACCTCTGGCGAAATATACTTGCTCGGTCGTTCTTTCGGTGCCTCCTTTATCTGTTTCTTTTCTTTTCCAAAGTATAAAAATTGTGGTTTCTCCATAGGTTCTTCATCTTTGATTTCTCCTTCGTGTTGCTCGTCCTGTCTGTTCAGTTTGTCAAGTTCATAGTCTATAACATTTACACCATCCGATTTAAGAAAGGTATATATTGCCATCGGGTTTCCTCTGTTCTTAAAGTGCTTTACCATTGCTTTATAAATGTAGTCCTTGTGGATTGTTGAAGCAATAATAACAATACGGGTTTTTCTGTCTGTTGACCGTTTCAGTATTTCAAAGAGTGCAGTCGTCTTCCCGCTCTTCTTACGAGCAAGCAAAATTATGTTAGCATACGGCTCATTGAATAATTTATAACCCTTGGCTTTTTTGTCTCCGTTTCCATCCTGCTTCACAGGTTTCACCTTGACATTGTTTATTTTCTCCATCCTATATTCTACGCAACGAATTCCAAACACACAACAATTCTTCCCGCTAAATTTCCTGTGTCAATATTTCCGCTGTCAGTTTCAAGGACTTTAAATGTATATTGTCCGTCAGTCCATCCGACAACACCCAAATTATAACTAAGGTTTGAAATGTTTGCTGTGGTGCTGTCCGCAAATGTTCCAATAATTCCAATTCTGTCCATGTAAAGAATTCTGGTTTTGGTTTCGGTCTGGTCGTTCATATAGTGGATAAACTTAACATTCATTTTGGTGGGTGTGAATGACATTTGGATATTTTTATTAAATGTTTTGCTTCCTCCAGCAAAATCATTGCTTAGAAAAATAATCTTTTGGTATTTGAAGTCCGTCATCATATATTTTGTATAATATAAAAAAATGATTTTAATATTCTTGTTTATGATATCTCAAACTTGTTGGAGATTTGTGTTAGGTCGGACTGCCTGCGACTTTTACTCACGGATAACTGAAAAAAAGAATATAAGTTGTGTTTATTGTATTCAAAAAGGTATAGATACTAAATTTAAATGTGTGTATAAACCTTTTAGTGATTGGTGTATTAGTTTTGATGAAGCTATTCCTTTAATGTGCTCATATGATGATATGTGGTATATGACACATATATACGAATGCTCATTTCTTTGAACTAGAAGGCGATGGAAGGCATATCCCAATCAAAAGTGTTAGGATTCCGACATAAGTGTTGGCTACCTCACAAGGCAAGTTCTTTTCTGATAGCCTCACGATACAAAGGGTTATGATTGCTATAATGATACCCATTTGAAATAAGTATTTAATAAGTCGGCTGTCTGTCGGTCTGTTTTTTATACAACAACAATTCCAGTTATCTTCCAATTCGTGCTCTATTTTTTTTTTCTCAGTCTTTAGTTCTACTTCAAGAACACGAGACTTTAATTCTGGTGTTAGTTCGCCATCCATATCCATAATAGGTGGTGGTCTGTGAAGTCTAGTCGTATTATTTGACATTTTCTCTAATTTCTTGTAGTATATTCATGAGATTATTATTTTCTTTTTCTAATAAATCTATCGCTTGCGATAGATTACCTACCTTTTCCGCAATATGTTGAAAAGCACTGACTAATGCTGGTATAAATTCCATATATGATACTCCTTCAAGGATGCTTTTTCCGTCGTCCGCCTTCATTCCACTTTCAGATACAAATTCTGGAAATATTTTTTTAACCTCGTCGGCAATAAATCCGTGGCTCTTTTTTTCTTTTTTCTCGTCTGATTTCCAATAATATGAGCAACAATTAATCTTCATTAATTTCTCATAACATCCCTCACATTCTAGTGTTTTAATATCTGATTTTAATCTCCTGTCTGAACCAGAAGACCATGTATTCGCTCCTGCTGTCATATAAACATATCCTGTATTGTTTTCACCATTTGACAATGAAGTTGACCAAGCGTGTAATAATCCACCTGTATTCATTACCACCGCATAACCCGATGAGTCTCCTGCTTTCATATATATTTGCGGGTTGGACGTATTGCTTGGTCTTTGTCTTAGCGTTAAAAATCCGCTGGATGTTGTTGTCATAGTTAATCCAGCATTCGCCGTTATTGCCTTTGAAGCAGTAATTCCAGCATTACCAATTCTAAATAATTCATTTGTGGCACCATAGTAAAATATGTGATTATCGGTTGTAGCATTAACATTGTACATCATTGTGTCTAGTTTAATACCAAATCCATTAAAAGCAGTCGTGGAGCCTGTTCCACCATCCCACAAAACTAATTTGTTGTTTGTGTTTGTATATCCTGACCTATCTATGAAAACACTTTTGCCTGTACCTACTACTATATTGTCGCTTGTTGTTAATGTTGTTGTTGATATACCCGCATTTGCCGTTATCGCCCCACTCGCTGTTATTGCCTTCGTTGTTAATAAGCCCGATGAACTACTGATGTCTATTGCGGTGTTAAATGTTATATTACTGCCTACCGCTACTCCTGACGCATATTGAAAAAGGAGATTAGTGCCTTTGGCTATCATAAAATTTGAGGTAGCAGAACTTGACTTATCATTAACTGCTCCGTCCCAATAGCAATCAAATTTTAATGATATGTCGCTATGACTATTGTTAATTAATTGAAAACAAGGATAATTTGGATCGGCTGTTGTAAATGCTTGTATATGCGGCCCTGCTACACCAGATGTCCCGTATAATTCTAATCCCCCCGTGTATGCCGCCAATCCTCTCGTTGTTCTTCCCAATATTAATGGTTTTCCTAGCGCCAATGTTATTTTGTCGCTTGTTGTTAATGTTGTTGTAGTCATACCCGCGGTTGAAGTAATTGTCGTTCCCGTTATTGTTCCACCATTTGTTATGTTGTTTGAGTTCATATCTAAGGCACCATAAAACCGCATACCGCCAGCATTGTTAAAACGGACAATGTCAGACGAAGCACTTTTATTTTCCAAAAGTTTTGAAATATAAAGTCCCGCCCCTTTTACATCAGATGCTACATTCGTGAATACATAACCTCGTTGGTCTGCGGTTCCACTTGTAGCAGTATTTAGAGTAAATAAGAAATATTGGTAATCTCCTGATGTCTGTGAAAAGAATATATCTCCTCCATTTTGGTTTAATATCCTCGCCCCATTATATGTTATATTTCCGCCATTAGTGATAGTTTGATTATTAAAATCGGCATTGTTCGTTAAAGTTAGATATTTTATCGTAGTGCTCGCCCCATTAAATGTTTTACTTCCTGTTATGGTTTGGTCTGTTTGTTAGTTTTACATTTTGCCCGTCCAATGTGTCCGCATACCCTTTTGTCGCTCCGTCTGTTGATAATGTCGGAGTTCCAAGGTTGGCTATTTTGCTACTATTACAATCTAGCCCCGAAGCATTTACCCAACCGACTATCGCTCCATCAATAATGAAACTTATTTTTTTCGCATTTATTTCAAAGTTATAATTTACACCAGTGCCCATATCAAGGCATCCGATAGTTCCTATATTGGCTGTGGAGTTAAAAACCACGAATGTTCCTTTTGTTGTCGCATTCGTTGAATTTCCTGTTATTTCAAGGGCACTGCTAAATGTCTTAATTCCTGCTATTGTTTGATTTCCTGTTAGTTTCACATTTTGCCCGTCTTTTGTATCAACATAATTGTTATTTGCTCCGTCCGTTGTTGCTGATGGTGTGGCTAAGTTTGTTATTTTGTTGTTATTCAAAGATAGTGTAGTGCCAGTTGCGGTTATAATTAAAGTATTACCCGAATATAACTCTACATACGAACCCTTTATTTGTATCGGATACCAAGTCGCTGTTGCCGTTTTTTGTGCGGCAATCATTCCTATATTTGTCGCCGTATCAAAGGCAACACCGATACCATCAAAAGTGGTTGGAGCTGTGGCGCCCCGCACTTCTATTGTTGAAGTAAATTTTTTATTCCCTGCTATGGTTTGGTCTCCTGTTAGTTTAACCACCGAACCATCAACTGCGAGATTTGCGAGATTAATTCCATTATATGTAGAAGCCCCCGAAATAGCAAAACCACCCATATTTAATGCTCCCGTCATACTGGCAGTGCCGTCTAATCTAAGAAAAGGTGGTGTGGTGTTTCTCCATTGTCCTGTGCTATAAATGAGTAATTGGTTATCTGCTGGTGTGCCCGTTATTAACACATCGCTATGTGAGTCTATACTTCCACTCGCTGAAACTTTATTATTATTATCATTATGTTCAAATATCCATTTATCAACATCTTTGGTATTTAGTAAATTAACTCCTGTTATATTCAAATATCCTCCCATACTAATATTACCAAATCCATCAACATTTATCGGAAATGTTTTATTTACCCAGTTTATTGAGTTATATGTTAGATAACTATTCATAGCCACTGGTGCTGTAATGACTACATCAGACAGTGTATCAATTGAACCAAGGGTTGTATTCTTCCATTTCCCTTCTACATCGTTGTAAGTTAAGTATTGCCCGCTCGCTTGTGCGAATATGTTAGTGTCTATCAAATTGTATAAACTTGTTTGGTGCGGATTACTTGTATTAGAGCGGTGTTGAGTTGAGGCTTTGACTTCGTCGTTGTCTCTCACTCGTTGCTCTGTATAGTATAAATTTTTTCCTTCTTTAATGTCGGTTGTTGATTTTAAAGAGAGACGTGTGTCAAAGCGGTTATCAGTAAAATACAAATTTACGGGGTCGGCATCTTCTGGCACTCTGTCTGTGTTTGAGCCCACTATGTTTGTGTTGGTAAGGTCTAAGTTTTTTATGTCTAGACTATCAACTGCGATTTCTGATATTAAAAAATACTAAAATATATTAATCTTAGTATAGAATGCCGTCTGCTGAAGCAAGTCGTAAGAATTGGGGTAGTGCTGTGGAAGGAATAAAAGCGAAAGCGAAACAACGAAAGATGGAACATGCTAAAAATGTTTTGGCGCAATACCGAAATGCTGTAAAGCAAGAAGATGAAGATATGGAGGAACGAATAAAACAAATTGAAGAAAAGAACTTGGCTAAGGATATTATTACTGAACATGATAATGATAGCCCAGAGGAGAAGAGTGAGAGCGAAGATGAGGTTGATTTCACTGATATCATTGCAGAAAAGATGGCGAAAATGAAAATCAAAAGAGCGAAAGCGGAAACTAAGAGAGCGAAGAACAGTAAAAAGTCTGTGGTTGAACCAGAGGAGAGCGAAAGCAGTGAGAGTGAAAGTGAAGAAGAAGAGCCAAAACCAAAGAAGGGGAAAGGTAAAAAGTCTAGCAGTGTGAGCGTAAAAGTGTATAATCAATCTTCTGGCGGTGCTAAGAAAGAAAAAAGTGAAGTTGAAAAATGTTTCTTAAAGTTTTAAAAAATTTGAAATTAATAATTCTCTTACTGCTTTTCTTTTAGCATTATTTAATACATAAGTTGTTTTCACTTTCCTTATCTTAAAGTCTTTAAAAATATGTTTTATTTTTTGGAATAGTTATAAGATAAAATAAATTTACCTTTTATTCCCTTTAGCTCATTATATACTTCCTCTGGAGACACATGATGTTTATATCCCCAACTTTTATTTTCTTCTTCATCATATGGTGGGTCAAGATAGAAAAATGTGTCAGGGGAGTCATATTTTTTATCACCGCTTTGAAGTCTTTATTTAATACTATAGTGTCTTTCAATCTATCTTTTATTTTTTCAATGTTTTTCTTAAAATGTTCCCTTGAAGATAGCTTATCATAATTTCTGTAATCTGCGAAAGAACGTCTATTTCCAGCGAATGAATTAAATGATAAATATAAATTTCGGTAAAGTCTCATACTTGGTTCATTGAATTTACCTTTTTTAAATTTTTCAAATTTGTTTCTTGAGATGTAAAATCATATCTATTAATTGTTTCTACTGGCACTTTCTTCATATCTTTCCATAAGTGATAAATATCTTTATCCAAATCATTAATTACTTCTAAATTTGATTGTTCTTTTTTCTAAATACACTTCCAGCACCAATGAAAGGTTCAACGTAAATTTTGTGAGTTGGTATTAATGGAGCGATTACTTTTTTTAGAAAATGTTTTCCCCCCACCCTTGGAAAAAATAACATAGTATATAATATGGACAATAAACATACAATTATTAATACACAGAATGCGGATAGTCTCGGGGGCACACCTACGGGAGAAGTAGTTAAAACAAAAGAAGAAGAAGCACTTGAAATTCACCACCAGAAAAAGAACCCAAAAATATGGAATACGATATGGGTCGATTAACCATTAGACCAAGTCTTTCTTGACTTAGCGGATATGAGTAAGATAAAAGATAAGAAATGCAATAAGGGCTATGCTTGGATGCTTGTTTGGATTGATTGCCATTCACGATTTTTAATAATCATTCCACTAAAAAATAAAACAGCAAAAGAAGTATATTATGCTTTGAAATCTATACCTTATAATAAACCAAAGTCAATTACAACTGACAGCGGAGGAGAGTATAAAGGCGCTACTCGTGATCATTTTATTGAAAATGGAATTAAACACGATGTCGTTGAAATTGGCGACCATAGAGCGCTTGCGGTTGTTGATAGATTGACAAGAAGTATTGGGAGATGGCTTGACCTTTTATTTTGAAACTAATAGAAATTTTGACTGGGTAAGTTATATTCAAGATTTGGTTAATGCGTACAATCATAAAGTTCATAGAGGAATTCAAGCTAAACCTGTGGATGTCTTTGCTAGAAGAGATAAAAATAAACAGAGTATCACTCTGATAATTTAATTGATGAATTCAATGTTGGCGATAATGTAAGAAAGGAAAATAAAAGAAATGTTTTTTCCAAAGGCAATAAGACTTTCAGCAAAATTATTTACAAAGTCAAAGGACGCAAATGGTTTAAAATCATACTAAATAACGATGAGTTTGTAAGCCCTCGTGATTTACTGAAAACTGAATTTAATAAACCAATGGACGAAGAAAAGATATGAAGGAGCAGACGAAAGAAGTTATTAAAGAAAAAAAGACAAAAGAATTACTTAAGACTGAAGACATTCAACAAGAGAATATTAGGACTTCAAAGAGAGAAAAAAGGAAAGGTAATATTGAATTTATAGGTGGCTGGTGGCATTATGTGATCCTATTTCCGTGAATATGTCTTTGCGACACCAAAACACGGCGGTGTCGCAGTGTCGCAGAGGTTGCGACAAAATTTCACTTTTTTGTCGCAGTGTCGCAGTGGTAGTAAATTCGTTTTTTCTTATTGTATATGTTTCCTTGTTGTTTTTGAAGTAGTCGAAAACAACAGATGTGCTCTGTGTGTTGGGAGTATTGATTTCGTTTTTATTTAAAAGTAATAGTAAAGCGGAAAAAATTTTGCTTGATTTTTATTTTTATTTAAAAGCTAAATTAAGAGCAAGAGAGATTTCTTTATTTTTCTTCTTCGTATTGATTGAAATTTTCACTTTTTTATTTTGCTGTTTTGACTCTTTGTATTGAAAGTTCAAACTAGCAATAGGAGAAGAGAAATGAAATCTAGGAGGTTGTTTTGATACAAGAAAAAACACCATCCTAGATTTCATATTATACTACTAGAACGATAGCACTATCTGCCGACAAGCTCGTGCGCACTTGCTTCTTTCATGTCGTGCCTCTGCTTGCCTCTGCATCTGTGTCTCGAAGGCTTTCTCGCGCTGGAACTTCTTTCACTCTTCACTACAACAATGTCTTTGAGTGCTGTGCACTTAGATGCACTTTTTATCAAATGCAAAAATGCAAAATCTGAAGGTGGCAGAGAGCAGAGTGTTTTATTTCAAAAGTTCAAAGAATTCAAATCAGGAATGTATATATTCCCGCTTATGGTGCAACCCTGGGTCAATTAGGTATTTGTGAAATGACGCTTTGCGCAAATAATTTTTTGCGTCGGGCTCAAATTTGTTCGCGCAATCTGTTTCGTTTTTTGGTGAAAGTCTGGAGGCGGGGCCCGAAAAATGTGTTCTATGATTTTTTTGTGCGGAGAAGGCACAGTGAAGAGCCCGGGGGGGGGTTGAAAGTAAACAGTGAAAAAGAATTTGTTTCCCCCCCCCCCCCCCCCCCAGAGCAAGATTGCGACGAAAGTAAAGCTTCATCATAATTGTCGATTCTGATTCTTCAACCCGATTAGATGATGATTTCAAGTATTACAAGTAAAGTCAACGCACAACTGGAAAAAAATAGTCAGAGAAAGAGAATTCCAACTTGTGAACTAAGTATCACCATCTTCTGTAACAACATAGAAATCTAGGCCTTGAGAGATCTCTTGATCTGCTGAGTCAAGAAAGAATAAATGATTACTGAAAATGAATAGCAGCTACTTCCACGCAAGCTCGAAATCCAATCGAAAACGCGAGCGAAAGAAGAAGAAAAAAAATAACGCAGAATCACGAAGCGAGCAACAACAATGCGAACCAAGTGCAAACTCGAGAAAGACAGACTAGGTGCGAAAGTAAAACAATGATGAAGACAAGACCCGAACAAAACGAAACACAAGAGAGCAGCACACGAACACGCATATATGTGCACACACGAAGAGATTCAAGAAACGCAAACACAAGCGAAGTGCAATACACACACACACACGCGCGGACAGACACACATTTCACAGACACACAGATGCAGATACACAAGTATACACACGCAAAGAGATTCAAGAAACGCAAACACAAGCGAAGTACACACCACATTCACCTATACACACGACAGGCAGCAGACATTTAACAGACTCTCTCTCTTTTCTTGCGCTGTCTGTCTGTCTGTTTGTCTCTCTCTCTCTCTCTCTCTCTCTCTCTAGCTCATTCCGCTCATTTCTTGCTCATTCTCTCTCTCCTCTCCTCTCCTCTTCTCCTCTCCTCTCGTCTTCTCTCTCTCTCTCCTCTCTCTCTCTCTCTCTCTGCACCCCCGCCCACTCTAAGCTCTCTATTCTCTTTCTGGCTTTCTTCTCTTTTTCTCTTCTCTCCTCTCCACTATTGTCGCTTTCTCTCTTTGCTCTCCTCTCTCTCTCTCTCTCTCTCTCTCTCTCTCTCTCTGGCACTGCTTCCAAGTGCAGGCACTGTCGGTCACAAACTCATAAGGGCAGGACGGCGTTTCTGGAGAGCCATGACTGACTGTGATTTCGTGGCACTGGAAAAAGGACATCCAACCTGGCCCCGCCCAGCCTTCAACCTGGTGCGAGTTGCCATGGGTATGCCAGCGAGGCAGTGCAGAATACTTAGGAACAGGTAGGACAGGGACATGCTTAGGAACACGTGGATCGGCATGACTGCACGTCCTTTCTTTTTTTGCATAGCTAGACAATATGTGTATGGCTGGCTGTCTGTGCGTTGCGTGTTGGTTGCGTTTGTGGCAGGCATTGTCGGGGTCTTGCTGCTGAGCGCTTTCGGCTGGGTGGCGTCGCGGCAGCACTTTGCACAGGCGCCTGACAAAGGTCAGCCGAACGAAGAGGGGAGCTCTTTCAGTGTGTCTCCCGGCTTGCCGCTCCATCTGCAGTTCGGGTTTGGGGGTGGACCAGATCCCAAGCCAGACCCCGTAGTTGTCGGTCCGACCAAAAAGCGCCTACCCGAGCGCGAGGCGTTTCAGAAAGAGTTCAAGGAGGCTGAGGCAAATTGCAAGAAGGAAAAGAAAGAGCTCAAGGATGCAAAAAAAGAGCTCAAGGAGGCAGAGGCCAAGGTCGAGAAGGCCGAGGCCAAGGTCGAGAAGGCCAAGAAAGAGCTTGAGAAGGCCAAGAAAGAGCTTGAGAAGGCCGAGGCCAAGGTCGAGAAGGCCAAGAAAGAGCTCGAGAAGGCCGAGGCGACCGGGACAAAAGATGTGATTAAACGGGCGAAGGAGATGTTTTACATGGCAGTCAAAGGAGCAAATTCTGTGCAGGCAGGCGTGGACTCTGCGCAGGCAGGCGTGGACTCGGCGCAGGCAGGCGTGGACTCTGCGCAGGCAGGAGTGAATTCTGCGCAGGCAAAAGTGGACTTTGCGCAGGCACGAGTGAATAATGCACAGGTGCTCGTGGACGAGTGTATCCTGCGACAAGCAAATATGAATAGAGAGCCAGCTGCAGGTCTATCGTTCTCCTCTTCTCTTCTTCTTTCTCCTTTTTCTTCTTCTTCTTCTTCTTCTTCTTCTTCTTCTTCTTCTTCTTCTTTTCTTTTTTTCTTCTTTTTTTTCTTCTTTTTTTCTTCTTTTTTTTTTTTTTTTTTTTTTTCTTCTTCTTCTTCTTCTTCTTCTTCTTCTTCTTCTTCTTCTTCTTCTTCTTCTTCTTCTTCTTCTTCTTCGTCTTCGTCGTCATCCTCTTTTTCTTGTTACTACTACTACTACTACTACTACTAGTAGTACTAGTACTAGTACTAGTACTAGTACTACTGGTGCTACTACTACTACTACTACTACTACTACTACTACTACTACTACTACTATATTATTAATAATAATAATAATAATAATAATAATCTACTACTACTACTACAATACTACTACTACAATACTACTACTACTACTACTACTACTACTACTACTACTACTACTACTACTACTACTACTACTACTACTACTACTACTACTACTACTACTACTACTACTACTACTTCTACTACTATTATACTAATAATAATAATAATAATAATAATAATAATAATAATAATAATAATAGTGCTTCTCTGTCAATGGCTGATGCATTTCTGCACATGCGCCTCCATCGTCTCACCCGTGAGGGGAGTACGAAGAATTGACGATAAGCTCTAATGACACCCCCGCAAGGGCAGTTCCAACACTTCCAGACGGGCCGGTATGTTCAATGAAAATACTGGTCCAGACGGATCGGTATGTTCAATGAAAATACTGGTGGCACCGACGGGAATCGAACTGGTGACAGGGCCCAGATGGTAGAACTTGACCACTGGGCTATCACGGTGTCCAAAATAATAATAATAATAATAATAATAATAATAATAATAATAATAATAATAATAATAATAGTGCTTCTCTGTCAATGGCTGATGCATTTCTGCACATGCGCCTCCATCGCTTCACCCGTGAGGGGAGGACGAAGAATTGACGATAGGCTCTAATGACACCCCCGCAAGGCCAGTTCCAACACTTCCAGACGGACCGGTATGTTCAATGAAAATACTGGTGGCACCGACGGCAATCGAACTGGCGACAGGGCCCAGATGGTAGAACTTGACCACTGGGCTATCACGGTGTCCATAATAATAATAATAATAATAATAATAGTAATAGTGCTTCTCTGTCAATGGCTGATGCATTTCTGCACATGCGCCTCCATCGTCTCACCCGTGAGGGGAGTACGAAGAATTGACGATAGGCTCTAATGACACCCCCGCAAGGGCAGTTCCAACACTTCCAGACGGGCCGGTATGTTCAATGAAAATACTGGTCCAGACGGATCGGTATGTTCAATGAAAATACTGGTGGCACCGACGGGAATCAAACTGGCGACAGGGCCCAGATGGTAAAACTTGACCACTGGGCTATCACGGTGTCCAAATAATAATAGTAATAATAATAATAATAATAATAATAATAATAATAATAATAATAAGTAATAAATATATATATATATATATATATACATATATATTGATCTGTCATGACTGAGCCCGAGGGCCATGCGCCTCCATCCCTGGACCCACAGGGACTACAGTGAGTATGTTGGGGAGGGAAGAGTGACTCTAACCATCCTTCATAGAAAGCACCAAAAGGAAGTCACTACTATCCGCACAGTGTCGGGTACCTTGCAGGAAATCAACTACAAATGATTGATCTTCCCCGCGTGAGAGCTCCACGAGACTGGGTAGGTCCCGCATGGAGGTACTCACAGGGGTAGCAGACATTTCATGCGGTCTGCCAGCGCATGAGGACGTTTGGCGGTAAATGTCTGGGACGCCTCGAAACCCGTCACCACCCCTAGATCTCGGAATGTATATACCCCTTTGACACCACGTGGTGTATGTCTTATAATAACAACACAACAACATAGCCTCGGAACCAGTGGGAAGAGGCCCAACCACCTTCCCGTGGGGTGTCATACTGTGAACCCCTCCATAATAATAATAATACTAATAATAATAATAATAATAATAATAATAATAATAATAATAGTGCTTCTCTGTCAATGGCTGATGCATTTCTGCACATGCGCCTCCATCGTCTCACCCGTGAGGGGAGTACGAAGAATTGACGATAAGCTCTAATGACACCCCCGCAAGGGCAGTTCCAACACTTCCAGACGGGCCGGTAATAATAATAATAATAATAATAATAATAATAATAATAATAATAATAGTAATAGTAGTAGTAGTAATAATAATAATAATAATAATAATAATAATAATAATAATAATAATAATAATAATAATAATAATAATAATAATAATAGGATCGTGCCATGCAGCTGCATCAGTACGCCTTAGAGAAACAATATTATTATTACTTTTACTATTACTACTATTATTATTATTATTATTATTTGGACACCGTGATAGCCCAGTGGTCAAGTTCTACCATCTGGGCCCTGTCGCCAGTTCGATTCCCGTCGGTGCCACCAGTATTTTCATTGAACATACCGGTCCGTCTGGACCAGTATTTTCATTGAACATACCGGTCCGTCTGGAGTGTTGGAACTGCCCTTGCGGGGGTGTCATTAGAGCCTATCGTCAATTCTTCGTACTCCCCTCACGGGTGAGACGATGGAGGCGCATGTGCAGAAATGCATCAGCCATTGACAGAGAAGCACTATTATTATTATTTATTATTATTATTATTATTATTATTATTATTATTATTATTATTATTATTATTATTATTATTATTCCGCCCTCTGGTCGTACCTTGCGGTTCCCGCTTCACGTGCGCGGACCGCTTAACCATAGGGCAAGAGCGATGTTGTTGGTTCCGAGGCTATGGTGTTCCGTTGGTTCCGATGCTACGTTGCGTTGGTTCCGAGGCTATGTTGCGTTGGTTTCGAGGCTATGTCGTTGTGTTGTTCTGGGTTTCGCATAAGACATATACACTACGTGGGATCAAAGGGTTATTTACATTCCGCGATCTAGGGGTGGTGACGGGTTTTGAGGCGTCCCGGCTACTTTCCACAAAACGTCCTCATGCGCTGGCAGACCGCATGAAATGTCTGCCACGCCTGTGAGTACCTCCATGCGGGACCTACCCAGTCTCATGGAGCTCTCACGCGGGGAAGATCAATCATTTGTAGTTGATTTCCTGCAAGGTACCCGACACTGGGCGGGTAGTGACTTCCTTTTGGGGCCTTCTATGCAGGATGGTAAGAGTTATTCTTCTCTCCCCTACATACTCACTGTAGTCCCTGTTGGGTCGTGGGATAGAGGCGCATGGCCCTCGGGCTCAGCCTTGACACGTGTCTCTCTCTCTCTCTCTCTCTCTCTCTCTCTCTCCTCTCTCTCTCTCTCTCTAAACATATATATATAATAT
The DNA here is from genome assembly GCA_019918135.1 of Paulinella micropora. NCBI lineage: Eukaryota > Cercozoa > Imbricatea > Euglyphida > Paulinellidae > Paulinella > Paulinella micropora. Next base: position 101,878 of record WBZZ01003627.1, read on the forward strand.
AATATAATATCCTCCTTTCTTCTTCTTCTTCTTCTTCTTCTTCTTCTTCTTCTTCTTCTTCTTTCTTCCCCTTCACACATATTATGTATATATATACATAATATCCTTCTTCTTCTTCTTCTTCTTCTTCTTCTTCTTCTTCTTCTTCCTTCTTCTTCCTCTCCTGCTCCGGCTCCTACTCTTTTTTCTTCTTTAATTATTTTGTTATTATACTTTTTCCTCCTCCTATCTATCTATCTATCTATCTATCTATCTATCTATCTATCTTTTCTGCACTCGAAAGAGTTGCGAGACATCATCTCCATCCCGTTTGGGACCTGCTAAAGATTAGGTGGGAAGCGCTATACTGTGATTGGTCAGTGCGCCCTTAACCTGATACGCATGACGCTGGAAAGACAGCTGACATACCCGAAACAGACGGGTAGACCTATCGGGAAAGACCGTAGTACCCCGGACTGTGCTGTGCATGGTTCGGGGCCACAGGGGTTTGTGACTGCCCTGGTTGATTTCAGCGGGGTCTTTGCAGAGGCCTGTAATTTCGCCTCTGAATGCTTCGGCTATCAGTCATGCCTGACATTATGAGAAGCCCGGAATACATCACAGTGCCCTCGTCAGTTTTAAAAACCGTGTATTTATGGACCCCTGTAAAGATTACTCTATGTGTGGGGAGCGTGGGGTATAGCTACCTGTGTCTGCCTGTTTGCATGTCTTCCCATGGATCCTTGCGCGTTTCGGCTGAACGCTTTGCTTGCCGTCTGCCTGTCTGTCGTCGGCGCTGTGGCGACTCGGCTCATGAATCGATTGGATCACATGCACTCCGGTGGAGCAGGTAGCCCCTCTCACTCTCCTCATACAACTCTTGCGTCATCCACAAATGCTGACATCGAAGAGAGAGTTTCTTTTCTGCACTCGAAAGAGTTGCGAGACATCATCTATCTATCTATCTATCTATCTATTTATCTATCTATTTATCTATCTATCCACCTATCTTCTCTGATGGTTGCCGCTCCGTGACAGAAATGGAAGCTTGGGGGGGGGGGGGGGTTCAAATCCTACGCCATGCGTACGAATTAAACACTATCCATCTTCTCCGGAGGATGCTCCAGCCACCTGTCCAAACAGTTGACCTTGCAGTTCAGGCAGCATTCTATTAGAACCCCCCCAAGAATATTTGCAGACTCTTGCCAGTTACTTACCCCTTTCCATGGGTTGCTGTGGTGAGAGTCTCGAGCTCACCTGTATAGGCACTCACTCGCACTGGGTTGCGTGGGAGAGGTACATACCAGCAGGCCAAGGCATGGCCACTATGGCTGTGCGAAGCTAAAAGATCTATCTGGATAGATAGATATCTATCTATCACTCCATCTACCTTGTTAGCAGCTCCTTTTCTGACATTAGTCAATATCTGATCGATCTATCTCTAATAATATATATATCTTTCTCTCCGTTCAATCGCGCCTCCTTCCCACTTCCAAACTCAACTTAGTTTTCTTGGTTGGTATCGTTGTGGTCTCTATTGTGCCGGTTTGGCTGCCTCATGCCCTATGCCTACTGCTTTTTACTGAAGACTACCGCGGTTATCACCTTCCATTTGTGTATACATTGATATAGGCAAGGCAGCGGAGGTCCCGTGGAAGTCTGACGCGACTGCCACCAAGTATATACAAGAGCTGCTGGCGAACCCAGTGCAGCGCGTTACCTTCAAGCGGGCGCTGCCTGAGGACGGTCGCAGCGAGATGGAGGAGTTGCACGTCTTCAAGCTGGAATCCACGCTGCAGAACGACGAGCAGAGGACGTCCTCGGTCATGGTGGTGCCTCCGCACACCCGTGGTGCCTGGCGGGCGATTATCGAGGCCTTCGAGCCTGGCCGCAGTTCACAGCACTTCCTCATCATCGGCTCGCCGGGCATCGGCAAGTCGCGGACTATCAACTACGCAATTCGGGAAATTATCCACGAGCGGCGCCAACGCAGCAGTCAACCTCTACCCACGATCGTCTTCGAGCACCGGAAAGATGAGGTTGTCTGGAAGTTTGCCCCCCGGGATGCCAGCAACCACGCCAGCGATTATGAGGCCTGCTCGGTGTTAGTAGCAGATTTTGCTGCAGGTAGGGAGCAAGCTCTGCGTGACACGGACAACGTCTACATCGTGGACTCTGGGCAGGCGGAGGGATCCAAGATGCCAGCTTTGCTACCAGCCAAGACAGTATTCGTTTGCTCGCCCGATGAACGTCACTTCAGCGAATGGCGCAAGCACACCCAAGCTACCGTCTACATACCTTTGTGGACGTGCGAAGCGATGGAAGCCGCGCAGCCGTTCCTGTTCCCTGATGTGGACTTGCCCACGTTGAGGGAGCGAGTAGCAGTGGTGGGCCCATACCCTCGTCGAGTTGTTTCCCAGCCTGAATTCGATCATTTCAAGATAGATATTGACACTGCGATGACAAGCAAGGAGAGTGCGATATCTGGCGTGCTCTTGCATGGCGCTGGCATGGTGGACGCGGACGAAAGCAAGACGAAACCCCTGAGCGCCGTGTTCGGCTTCGACGTGGTGCCAGGCTCCAACTACACCAAACGTACCGTCCGATTTGTGTCTGACTACGCACGGTCCAGGATTGAGCTGATGACTTTTAAGGCAATCTACAACGCTATCGTCAGTAGCACCGACCCTGAACGGAATAGCGAGTTGGGTAGGATCTTCGAGATATTGGTGTTCAAGCTGCTGCATGCCGGCTGGAACATCAGCATGACCGTCCTCAGCAAGCACTCTCAGCTAGGCAAAGAGGTCCCGCACTCAGTCAAGCCCGGGTCTGGCCAGCTGGAGTGGATTGCAGCAGGGCAGGACTTGAGGGCTCGGGTTTCCAGCAAAATGAAAGCGATGCCTTTGGTCGAAGATGGCGGCAGCGAGCCCATCTTCTTTGCCTCCAACTTCCCCGTCATCGACGCGGCCGATGCGCGGAACCACGGGTACAGTGTGACTGTCGCGCAGACCAAGCAAATCGAAATCAGTACCCTTAAGAGTCTCCGTCAAGCATTGGACTTAAGAGAGCAGCTACTCCACATAGTGTTCCTAGTGCCGGAGGGCTACAAGCCGCCGAGACTTTCGCCCGAGGAACTGTACAACCTTCCAGACGTCAGATTCTACGTGGCTGAGGTTCCAAGTCCTCTGGTCCGGGCAAAGCAGTGGGAGGCAGTCTTCGTGACTCGCCCGATCCTGCCGAGGAGAGACACGTAGGCAGCATTCCCAACGGCCGAACGTACCTGTAATGCAATACTGCACAGGAATCGCTACTGCCTCTTGCCAGCGTTCGAGCAGACGTTGTCGCTTCCTTGTTCAGTGGGGGGTTGAAACATTCGGAGCTTGAACTCTTCCGACCTTTTCTCTAATGTTTGGGCTCGATCAAATGTGTAAGTTCTTTTCGAAAAGTATGAGTTGAAATTGCACAATGATGCTATCGTTTCGAATGTCATAGGAGATTATTGCTTGACAATTCCTCTCAAGCACTGGCAGTTATTGATTTATCACTATTCTTTTCTTTTTCTGAAGCTTTTCCTATGAAAACCAGGTCATATTTGGTGTCTCACGGCAGTAAGGATCACTTTGCGTAGCTAACGTAGCAAAGTCGAGCCGTGAGGCGGCTAGCTGCCCTGGCTGCCTCATTGCGAGGTGCAGTCCCCGCGCAGGTTAAGGCGCTGCAGCGGTGCCGCCGCTGGTAGCAGTGCCGCTCCAGATCTAGGATGCCATCGCACAGGAATCATGGCTTCAAGTTGGCAGGCTTTCTGAATTTTTTCCCACAAGCTACCTGAAGTCAATTTTTTTCTTAATATTTTGACCGAGTCAACACTGATCATGGTGTGAACAAAGTATTGATATGTGATTTTGTTCTGCGAATGCAGGTATAAAGTGGTTGCAAGTGACTTGCGTCTTGAATAAGTTCTGCAAGCCGGCTAGTGACCGTCAAGGATCTGACTGCAGGCCGGTCGGCATGTTATCAGTCCACCCAACAAGTGCTGACATGCATGGAGGCGCGCCGCCGCGCGGCGCTATGGCATATTGATATAAATAAATATTCATAATTTTGCGTTTATCCAATGTGTTTTTGTTTTTTTTTAGGGGGGGGGGGAGAGAATATTGAGATACTAGACAGATACTTTACCGAACTGCTAAATGTATGCCCATGTGAACAAGGTGTGTAATCTCTTTTTCTCTCTATCTCTCTCCATATATATATATATATTACTTCAGTTAAATTGATAGTAATATATGTGTAATAGCTAATTTTTCTTCACTCTGTTAAGCTGCATTGTAGCTTTATTGACAAGAGTAAATTGAGCAATTAGTTATTACAGCTATATTACTATCAAAGTGACGGAGAGTTAAGAGATAGAAAGAGAGAGAGAGAGAGAGAGAGATTACACAGTTTGTTCAGATGCTATGAAAGCGGCAAGTGTCTGTGCACCAAGGATCAGGCTAAAGCTCTGCAGCTATACACACAAGCCGCCCGCAAGGGTCATGCACTAGCCAAAGAAAGAATCGGCGCCAGTGAGCGCAGTTTACTAGCCAACTGGCATCACACACAGTGCGGAGGGAAAGAGTGAGAAGGAAGATGGAGAGGTATGAGAGAGAGAGAGACATACAAAGAAGAGATAAAAGAGAGAAAGGTGGAAAAAGAAAAATAAATGAATTGCTTCTTACCTGAGGAAATGCAGTTGCTGGTTGTAGCTGGTCTGCAGCAACAGCAACAGCGGGAGCTAACAGAAAATGCCTAGTTTACTGGCATTGTGGAGGAGGTGGAGAGAAAGACACATATTAAAATGACTTTTTGGTCTCACTGTCAGGAGCACAGGAATTTGTTGCTACACACCGACAAGGGTGCCATCGACTATTACCTACATATGCTGGAAGAGTTAGTTAATGACTATCAGCTGGATATGTTGCCGACCGATTTTCAGCTCAGCTTCCAGTGCGAGCTGAGCGACACACAATCTTCACTAGTGACTGAGTGGTTGCAGGGCATCGGACGCATTCCATTCCTTCTGTCTAGCTTGCAGGATGTTATCATAGAGACTGCCGGGCCCATGCACTTTTCTATCCCGCTGAGCCCGCTGGCTGGACTCAGCCCTAACATCAGCAAGCTACGCCTGCGCTGGGTAAAGGTTGTGAACGATAGCGGCAAGGCAGGAGCGTCACTTTCCCTGTTTGGTGGCCGGCAGGTAGACCTGGACTGGAGATAGGTTCGTGCATCCTTTGATCTTGGCAAACAGAACGAGCCGGTTCGCGGCAGGGTGGATTTTACATACGCAAGCCTGTCCGGGCGCTCTGTTTACGTCAGCGACACTGCTAACACTCCTGCCCTGTCCCTGCAGAATGTGGAAGCGCACTGCTTGGAGGCAGACTCCGGAGTTTATAGCCTGCAGGCTCAGCGCATTCGTTTGTGCTAGATCCTGGTCCGGCTCCTGTCCATGCGGGGTTGCTTGGCAGTAGCCGCGCGCGCGTGCGAGGTGTCGGAGTGCAAGGCATTAAAGAGACTAAGCCTGGAGGGAGAGACAGGGTAGCTAGAGACAGCGGGGGCAAGCCTGGTTGTTCGAACCTGCAACCAGCTCCAGAGCCTACATGTAGCGACAGCTTTTGACACGCTGGTCGTGCAAGATTGTCCCCTGCTAGCCCGCGTCGGCTTTGAGCTCATGAACCCTGGCTGGGGTCGGAGAAGAAGCTCTGTCGAATTGAGCCGCTGCTGCGAGCTCCTGCAACTAGTCTTGCCAGCCACGCTGCGTGGCAGGGTGCAGGTAGGAGACAGCGCCGCCCTCACGGAGGTGACATGGCAGCCGGCTGGTAGACATGACGAAGGGCAGCCCTATGTACTCAAGCTGAGCGCCTGCGGCCAGCTGCAGACAGTCAAGGTGCCCCTTGAGGGGGGTCACGCGCCAGCCTTCCTGTTTCTAAACCAGCAGCAGTGCCAGGGCCTGCACATCGAGGGTTTCTCGGAGTTTGTGGTCAAGGACGACCCGGGCGTCGAGCACTCTGTCTTGCAGCAAGAGCACCACGAGCGCAGAGAGCTGGCAGCTGCTTTTTACCGTCAGGTGCCTGCACGGACCGAGCGCTACGAGAAGAATGATGGTGGTGTTAACAGTATTGCTGCATCGAGCCTTGATCTTGTGTTAGCCGCAAGGGCCTGTGGCGAGCTCTGCAACTTGCTCTCTGGCGCGCGGCCCCCAACCAGACGCACGTTGGAGGAAATCGTGCAGGACCTCTTGCGTAGAGCATGCAGTGCTGCAGGTTTGGGCCCTGCTAGCAGGACCGCTGCAGAGGCTGCTATTACTAGTGCTCCGGGCATCGAGCTAGAGACTCTGCGGTTGGTGGCGGGGGTGTGCCGCCGCCTGGCCCAAGGGCAACAGCCACCACCAGAGACGCCGCCACCTCTTCACCTGCTCAAACAACTTGTCCAAAACGGCCCTGCTGCACTGTACTCGCTTCTGGCCGCGCATCGTGAGTCTGACCAGGCTGTACTGCGTGCTTTCCAAGCCCCAGACCTCAACACGCAGCTGGGCCCGCTCTGCTGCTTAGCAGGACTATGGGGCGAATGTTCATTGCCGAGGCTCTGCTCTCTGCTTTCTTCTGACGACGAGGCGGAGGCACTCACGTGGACCGTCACTCACGTCATGTTAGCCATCGATTACAGTGCTATAGTAAGGCGGGCCAACGAACGACTCTTGCAGTGGCTGAGCGTGCTTGGCCAGACTTGGTTGTCTGCGGAGGGGGAAGAGGAGGACAAGACAGCTCGCCCCCCACCCAGCCCACCTAGACGGCTCGAGCACTTTGACGCGCAGCTACTGACAGAGCTCTCTCGTTCGGTCATAGCCAGCCTAGCCGGTCTAGCCACGAGCCCAGTCCGACAACCACTGGCTCGCGACGACGCAGCAGCCCCTCGCGCACCACCACCACCCCCCCGGCACCAAGCGCAGGGGCATGGACGCTTCCCTCGACCACTGTCTGCTGGAAGATCTGCCACGAGCGGGCGGATGTTAGATTTCTAACACCCTGGGGGGGGGGGGGGGGAGGCAAGGGGAAGGGAAAACAAAAAGAATAAAAAAGATAGGAGGAGGGGGGGGGGGGGGGCCGCCCCGCCCTTCCCCCTTCGTAGATGTGTTTTTCTTTCTTTTGCAAAGAAAAAGAGAAAACAAACAAAAGAAATGGAGGGGAAAATGAGGAGTAGAGAGAGGGACATGCCCGAAAGCAAAGCGCAGTTATCATGGTTCAGGCGCGAGCTTGTAGCTAGCTTTTTGCACGAACAGCGGCACAGCCTAGGGGACCCCGTGACCTTCGAGCTTGTGCGCAAACGCACCGGTTCAGAGGCCAATTGTTTTTATGTCAGGTACAGCTGCAACCGAGCGGGCTCTCGGCGCCACAACTGCGCGGCCTACGACGGGTTTACGCACGAAAGAAACAACGCTCTGATTACGGCCTGCGCAGAACCCTGGGTGGTGTCTGTGCTCTGCCTGGCACCGAGCTGCAAAGCAAAAGGGCAGGTGAGATTTCAGGTGCAGCCCCTAATCCCCGTCGCACCGCCCCTACCACCCCTACCGCCCCGGCCCGCCGCGCCGGGCCGCGTCAGAGAATTGTGGGCGCTAGGCGAGGAGGAGCTCTGTTTGATGCGAGGCAGACTGCACCTGCAGCGCGCGCTGGGGTACATGCGGACGCGCTACCCCGCCAACGAGGTCGACTGCGCCCCCGTGTACCTGGGCTTCATCGAGGCGCTGGCCAATCTACCACACAAGGTAAACACACAGCAGGTGCGCGATCTGCTGCTCCAAAACAGCGGACACCACTTACTCCAGCATTACTTTGACCAGGACTGTAAACGCAGGCTGGCCTACCACATAGATCACATTGTGCCACGCCGGCTGGGAGGTTTTGATCATCCGCGCAACTACGCCATTATGCCAGCAATTTTCAACCAAAAGTTTTGCTCTTGGTTTCTACCTGCCAAGACTCACTACCTTGGACGCGCCGCCACGCGGTAGACACTTCTCTTTACTGATTACATTCGCAAGAAAACACTAGCGACACTAGCGCTGGACGACCTGCCTAAACTAAACCTGCAGTCTCATTAAATCTTCGCTCTTTTTTTTTTACTGAGAATTTGTGGGTGTTGGCCGAGGGAGCCACCCCGTGATGCGTTCCAAGCGTTTTTCAACTAGGCTGTACAAGAGCTCCCTGCCCTGGCCGGGGCCCAGGGCCCAGTCCATCACGTGCAGCAAAGTCTCCAAATGCTCGGCACGGTAATTCACAGCCGCCCGCTCCGCACCAAGCAGCACGCACAGGCGCCAGGCCAGGTAGCCCGCAAAGTCCTCCGGGGACAGGGCTTCGTACGCGTCCGTAGCGCGCACGAAACGAGAGGCGCCCCGCTGCCCCCCCGTGGGCCGACAGTGAAACCACAGCTGCCTCTCCGTGTGCGTCGCTATCCAGGGGTTTTCTTGCAGCGTGTCTAGCAGGTCTACCAAGTCCCTGGGCCTCTGGGGCTAACCGCGTGCCAGACGCGCACTAGCCTCGTCCCGCAGATCCGCCCAGACCCCCGGCAGCTGTACCAGGGCGTACAGGCTCCAATAGCGCAAGTTCTCTGGGTTCTCTTCCAGAAAGAGGCGGCGGGCGCCGCTCCAGCCGGCCTGCAGGCGCTCCTGGCGCCAGCCCGGCAGGTACGTCAGCGCCCGCAGCAGCGGGTCTGGGAAGACCGTGGCCACGTACACCGCCATTGCGTCCTCGTAGCCTGCCGGCAGCGCCCCGCGCGCTACCCCCCAGGCCGGCCGGTGCATCGTCGCCATGTCCAGATCCGTCAGCGCCAGGCGTTGCACAGCGGAAGGGACGCCCGCGTGCCCCCCCCCGCGAGCTAGGTTGGCTAGCACGTTCGCCGCCTTGAGATTCCGAAAGAACCAACCTTGTCTGTCCAGCGCGGCCAAATGAGCTAGCAACGGCCTTAGCACCTGGGCACACATCTCCGCCGCGCTCGGCAGGCTCGCCGCGTCCTGCTCTTTGAACCACGCCGACAAGTCCACGTCCAATTTTTCCATCAACAAAGCACAGTACTTGCCCTTCTTGCCCTTCTTGCCCATCTCCCGCTTCGATGCCACCAACAGCTTCAGCGCTGCCGACAGCGGCTCTTGGCAGCTTCGGACCTTGCGCAATCTGTAGCTTTCTACGCAGGCCGCCTCCAGCACAAACACGCGCACAAGTCGGGGCGCCACGCCTAGCCTAGAGCCTAATCTGCACCCGAACTGCTGCTCCTTTTGCCAATCATAAGTCAACTTGACCACCTGCTTGTCATCGCTGGGTGCGCACAGCACGTGGCCGTACGCTCCCCGCCCTACCAGCTGGGCGTTCTGCAGGCTGTCCAGGAAGTATGCTGTGAAGTCGCCATCCAGGCAAATCGCCGTCATTTGAAGCCTGCTTTTTTGCTGCTTTTTCTTTCTAAGAGTGTGAGAGTGCCGATGAGGAGGAGGGGGGGGGGGGGAGGAGTGCACCCCCCCCCCCCCCTCAGCCTCGCGCGACTCCTTCTCTCTTGTCTAGGCGGGGCACCCCCCCCTCTATCATTCACCCTCCCCTCAGCTGTTACCCCTCGCGCAGTTGGGCGCCACACTAACACCACAGACAAAAAAAAGAATTCATGCCAACTCGCGCGGAGCTGCTTCAAGCCAAGTTTCGTTTCCCGGCCGAACCTGCCGCCCCCACGCCGACTCGCGCGGAGCTGCTTCAAGCTAAGTTTCGTTTCAAAGCCGTGGAAGAAAGGCGCAAAGTGCACGAATCGCTGGGCACGGTGCAGAAACAGCTTGCGGCCCTCAAAGACACTTATCGAGAGTTGAAAAAGTCACGTACAATTAAAAGGTGATATACAAATCAATAAATCAATTAAAAAAAATTTTGTCCTGCCCGCCCCCCCCCCCCCCAAAAGGAAGTGACCACAGAAAAGAGCAGAGGGAGCTAGGCATGTCCCAGCCGGCGCATGTGGAGCCTACTACACAGACTACCAACCCAGGGCTGCTACCCGTTGAGAGCGAGAGCGATGTACTACTAGAGAAAACGAAAGTGGAATGGCACCAGGGACGGAAGACCGACTACGATGGCAAGGAGACGGCCGAGAGCAATGACCCCGACGAGGAGGACAAAAGAGAAAAAGGAGACTACCCCGCAAGCTCGAGCTCAAGCAATGGTTTTATCACCCCCCTTAAGCAAGGTTGGCTAACCAGGGCTGATGTGGATCGTTTTTTGAAAGAACAGCGCGGTCAAACCAAAAAGACTTCTTTTAAGATTCACACCGAGACCCACAGGTTGTTGGTTTCTTGCGGAGATAGTCCATGTTTTAGAAGGGGCGCGGTCTGTTTTGAGCTAGCGCGAACCAACGCACAGAAAAAAGAAAAAAAACAAGAGCAGCAAGAAAGCGCGGCAGAGAAAGCAGAGGGCGGAGCAGAGGCAAAGAACGGAGAGTCTGACGAGAGGTATGCGGAAAGACTTGAGCATTGGCTGCAACGATAACGACAAAAGGGTGTTTTTGCAGAACTTTTTCGCCGGGCCAGGGCTGCACCTCCCACACCTTGCTCTCGCGCGACACTTGGCGATAGAAGTAGCACCAACTGCTTTGCAGCGGCACCTGGAGAAAAACAGTTTTGCCACCGCCAGCGCGCCCAAAGCCCGGGTGTGACGCTATGAATGACCGCACGTCCACGTCCGCTAATGGGTGCTGCAAAAGAGCGGGCTGCCGCTGCTGCGCAAAGTATTCGTTCAGGACACGGAAGGGCACCAAGTATGACCACAACTCGTTCCGCCAGGCAAAACCATCTATCCCCTCTTCTGTGGTACGTACATCGAGCTGCTGGGCGGCGAGCGCCCGCTGCACATCTTCTTGCTTTTCTGCAGAATCTCTGAGCGCTGCTGTGAAAGGCGCGACAAAGTGCGGGGCACACAGCGAGACAACTTGGTCTCGCAGTCCCGGCGGAGTCTCGGCCACTTGCATGAGGCTCTGGTAGTACATGTCGTAGCGACCGTAATGCCAAAGATCGTCGTCGTCTGTCGTTAAGACCCACTGCAGCCGGAGGTCCTGCGCATGCGTACGCAGCATCAACCCGCGCAAAAACGAAAAGTGCTCCAGCTGGGAAAGCCTGCTGCCGTGCCAGAACCAACGCAGGCACCCAGGGTCCTCGCTGTCAAGACTCCGCAGCAGCGCCTCCACACTCGCCCTCAGCTCGTGCGTCGCGGCCGAAAGGCTAAGCCAGCACCAGCCACGGCGCCCGACCTCGCCGCTCGAAGGAAGAGTCGAGGCAAAGGATTGCAGGCACAGCCTCAGGTACCGCACACTTTCCTGGCTCTGGACGTGCGACGCGAGCCACACGACTACGCTGTGGCAGCCAGACAGCGCCACGTCTGCAAGCGGGCTGCGCTTGCACGCCCGTTTGTGTCCCGCCTCCCAATCAACGACTTGGCACTTGCGCCCACAATACGCCGCCGCGTAGCACCGTCTACAACTCGCAGGGAGGTAGTCCGCCCGCTCTCCCACTGCGGGCCCCCCGCAGCGGGCCCAGGCACACCTGCCTGGGTGTGCCTCCATGCCTGACTCTTTTTCTCTTTTTTTGTCTGTGCACGCTCTTCTCTGGCCCTATTTCCTGTGTAACAAATGGAAAAAAAGCTGGGGGGGGGGGGCCTCCCCCCTCTCCGTTCCCCTCCCTCCTTAGCTTCTCCTCTCACCCACCTTCTGCATTGCCAAAAGTGCGTAATACCAAGAAGAAAGAAAAAGAAAGGGGGAGCATAGATTGTAAGCCAATAAGAATTGAGATTTTTAATGACAAAGAAGAGAAGCCCCTTTTCTTTGAGCCAGATACGCACACATTCAGGATGTCATTTGCGAAGACTCTAGCTGAGTCTGCACTCGTTTTGCAGATCCAACCCAGCCCCTTGTCACGATAGACGTAGAACCAACGCTGGCTACGCCCGGGCTCTGGGTTAGGCGCTGCGGGCTCGGTATGAGCGCCTCTTTCCGATGATGTTCGTGGGAACTGACCAGCCTTCACTGTGGCCCTGCCTCAAGCAGATGGTCACTCTTTTCTGGATGCACTACCGTTGGAACAGGCAGAACACACAGTTAACCTCTCGGGTCCTAGAGGGACTTATGCAGGCATGTCGCCCGCGCGTAGACAGAGGCTCGGTGATGGGCAGGTTGCTTGCGATAATGGTGCCGGAGCTGCTGCGCGTGCTCGAAGAGCAGCTGGCCAGCACGGGCCCGGCTGCCCTAAACAAGCCAAAAGTTACAAACTTTAATTAAAACAACCATGAACATGACGAGCAAGGAGGAGAGTCGGCCCTGGTAAAGTTCTGCTGTTTCAAGGCACAGTACCTTAGCTGGTGTTTGTCATTAAATCTCAACTCTTATTGGCTTAATATAATCTATGCTCCCCCAGGCCCTTCCCCCTCTCTCCCCCATTCCTCCCACTGTACAAGAAAGAGGAGGGAGAGAGGAAAGGGGAGGGAGGAGGGAGGGTGGGGCACCCCCCCTCCCCCTCCTCCTCCCCGCTCCATACCATTTTCATTTTGTAAAAGATACAAAGAAGAAGAAGAAGCTCCTGCAGGGACTTTCCCCTACCTCCCCCTGTAAGTGGACACAGCAAAGAGCGGAGGGCGCTGGACATGTTCCAGCCAGCACCGGCGGAAGCTGCTACACAGACTACCAAGCGAGCCCTGCCGCCAGTCGAAAGCGAGCGCGATGTACTTGTGCTGAGCCCGCGCAAGCGCCCGTGCAGCCAAAAGGAGCCCGACGACATAGTCTGGCTCGGCGAATACAGTTCGGGGAGCCCGATTTTCCAGCCCCGCTACAATGACACGAACTGGAACAGCAAAGACGTCGTTGACGAGTTTCTCGTCATGCGGGGCGGCTCTGCTGGTGCCTCCCTCTATGCTGTCGAGCGCGGGCCGGAACTTACTGGCTCGGGCCCGCATGTTTTTGAGCTGCAATAAACGGGGCCTCCCGCAGACCTCTATCATCGGCGCCCTTGCTTGGCCCGCAGAGGCGTTTTCCACTATGCGGGAAATAATAACGCCAAAGTCAGAGTTACCATTTACAGCCGCATCCTGAGCGTCTACTGCTGCAACACTGAATGCACAGCACAAAAGTACCCGGAGCATTTCAATCTGGACGAGCTAGAAATAGCAAAGGCTGCATGGCAACGGCAATGGCAGGCAGACTACGCAGAAGAGGAGGATTTAGAGAGCAATGACCCCGACGACAACGAGGAGCAGGAAGAACAAGAAGGAGACTACTTTGCAAGCTCAAGCTCAAGCAGCGGTTTAAGCACCTCTCTTAAGCCAGGTCGGCTAACACAGTTGATGTGGCTCGCTTCTTGAAAGAACAGCGCAGTCATACAAAAAAGACTTCCTTCAAGGTTCATGACAGAGGGAGCCATTACTATATCGAATACTATGAAACCAAGACGGGGAGCAAACATCACCCTTGCCCTGCTTACGATGGTGTCTTTCACGATCAATGCAATGCCAAGATCACCGCCCTAACCGAGACCCGTAAACTGTTGGTTTCTTGCAAAGATCGTCAGTGCTCCCAGAAGGGTCCTGTGTGTTTTGAGCTGACGCCAAAAGGAACAGAGGGGAAAGAAAATGAAGGGCAGCAAGAAGACGCGGCCGACGGAGAGGGCGGAGCCCTTGGCCAGGACGAGTCCGGCGAGGGGGCAGACGAGAAAGACTACATCGACATGCAAGAATATGAAGAGAAACTGAATGAACTACTGGCTCCGCTGCAAGATCCGACGAAGCCCGCACGTCGCTACATTGGGGAAAACCTTCCGAACATCGACCTTGACATATACATTCAGAGCAAGAAGGATTGTATGAAAGTGGCGATTGACTTTTTTGTGTCTCACTGGCACGATGCAGCTAACGACGGACGACTGGTTAGGCCCCTGGACGAAAAACAAGCTCGTAGGCCGCCGGCAAAGCTTTTTGAAGACGAGTACGAAAGAGCTCGCGAAAAACTGATGGAGACTCGCTCTTTTTTTGAATCCTTATCTGTGCGAGTTGAAGGCGATGGGCAAACGGCTTTATGCTGTTCTGGCAATGTCTTCGGATGGGAAAGAGAGGAAGCGGGTCATTGAAAACGAAAACGAGTTTTTACGCGGCGGTAAAACCTTTCCGCTTAAGATTCCGCCCCAAGCCATTCGCTGGTCTCCAGCCGCTAAGGCAGCTAAACAACCCCCAAAACGTCGCAGTCAACAGGGCACCTAAGCAGCAAAGCACTACCGCCCCAACCCTTTTTCGCAGCAACGTGATTCGCGTCTGGTCGGAGAACCCTAATCATCGCTGGGCAAATTCGATGGAGAACTTTTTTACTGTGCGTGACGAAGAGCTGAACAACGCACGATCCAGTGCATACCGCTCGACCTATCTGAACGCATTCACGGGTTTCAGGGTCCCGCCCGCGCAGATAGAGGCTTTCATGGAGGCGCGGGGGCTCGACGATAACGCCATGTTCGACCTCGCACAACCACTCCGGGAATACATGCACGACGTGTTGGCTGGGGGAGTCACACAAATGTATCTTTACATACAAAAGTGGTTCAAGACCCTATTAAGAGATGGCATCAAACCAGAGCAGGCGCTAGTCTTCATTTCTTTGCCAGGAGCGGGCAAGAGCACACTCGTCGACCTTCTGACCCGAGTAGTCGGAGCCAACTGGGTTTTTAAAACCAGCAAGCCAGATGAAGTTTTTGGCAAACATAACTCACAGCTAGCAGGCAAGATCCTGGTGGTTTCGGAGGAGGCCGTGCACTCGACCAACAAGCAGGGCTCTAACACAATCAAGGACATAATTACCAGTAAAACACAGAACATCAACGCAAAGTTCTTACCCATCTACACGGTCTCGAACAAGGCAGGCTATATGTTTTTATCGAACCATGAAGATACAGTGAAGATTGAGAGAGGCGAACGACGCTACGTCTTTCCGCCCGTCTCCAACCGATTTGCCTGCCGTACGGGCACGCCGGCTTGTAAGGAGTACTTCGCTCGGCTAACCTCTCTGCCCGACGAAGTAATCGCTTGGCATTTCTTTGTTTACGTGGACCCTCAGGTCGATACCATAGACTTGAGGCAAGATGCAGAGTACAACACCGAGGTCTTTTGGCGGAGCTCCTACTCTAGCTCCCCCATGCATGTCCAATACTTCTATGAAAAGGTTACCACCGCCCAAGGCTTCGGCGACGAGACAGGCTCGGTGGCGCATTGGGGAGCCAAGCAATGGCGGGATTGTTACAATGGTTGGTGTCGCAACAATCGCCGCAAACTAGGCAGCAGGAGTTTTACTCTTGCGACCTCTTGCCTGCGAGCGGCGCCTGCGCTTGAGTACGTCCATCTGTGCTTCTACCACCATGCGGTACGTTTTTGGCACGACTAGGTCGCATACTCGGCGGGACAGCACTCTCAAAGTCTCGTTGTCCGCCATGTCCAGGCTGCCTTGAAAGAGTTCCCGCAGGTCGAACTCTCTGCTTACATAGGCGAGCCCCTTGTGCAGCTTGCGTGAAGGGACCTCCAGCACCAACGACAGCACGTCACGCTTGACCACCTCCCAGCTTGACCATTCCTTACCGCCCAGCAGTCTGTAGAACACGAGGCTGTTTAGTTTATCCTGAGCGGTAGGGGGCGGGACGTGCGCCGCCACGACGTCCCGGAACGCGCGAGACACGCGCGCCAGCCCCGCCGCTATTCGGTAGTAAGCTGCCCGCGCGTCGGCCAAGCCGGGGGTCTGTTCCCCCAGCACGTAAGACACCACCAGCCGGAGCGCCGCGGAACATACCGCCTTGTCCACTGCCAGCGGCGGCCTCGCGGCCAACGTGCGCAAAGAACACAGCTCTTTATGCAACTCCGGCAAGGGTAGCCGCTCTAACCTCGCGCGCTTTTTCACGCCAGCCCGGGACAGCTGCCCGTTGAGTTCACGGCATTCGGCCAGCCAAGCGCGCTTCTGGGCAGTATTTGACTTTTTCCCAAGAGGCGCAGGGCGACAAAATGGGCTATGGCACATCCAATGTCCATATCCTGTTTTTGTCTCCTTTCTGTCTAACCCCCCCCCCCCCCCCGCCTTCCTTTTCTGCTGCTTGAGTCCAGAGAAATTGGAGGTTGGAGAGAAAATCAAGGGGCGAGGGGGAGGGTGGCGCCCCGCCCTCAATGCCCAGCCCGCGCAAGCGGGCTGAGAGTAGTCATTTTTTCTGTTATTAAAAAAATTAATGACAGGCTGGTAAAGGCAGGGCACAGGCGCATGTACGCTGTGCTTCATGTACTAGAAAGCGGAGACAAACGATGGTTGCTAGAAGAAGTCAACTCCATCGAGGCTCGGGGCCGCAGCTGCCAAATAGAAGTACCGCCGCATGCCATGTCTTGGCAGGTCTCACTCCCCAAGGGCGTACGGAGCAACGTATTGCGTGAATGGATCCAGAACCCGAACCACCGTGTGCAGGATGAACTAGGCTACCTCCGCACATCGCAGGTTGCAACGATACCGACCAAAGGAAAGGGTGTTTTTGCAGAACTAACTCAGAGCCTGGGCGCAGCCAGCGTTGGTTCTACGTCTATCGTGACAAGGGGCTGGGTTGGATCTGCAAAACGAGTGCAGACTCAGCTAGATTCTTCGCAAATGGCATCCTGGGCACCGGGGGGCTCGCCCCCCCGCGCCCCCCCCCCCCCCTGTACCCCTTTTCCCCCGCCTTCCCTCTCATTCCTCCTGCTGCACGGGAAAGGGGGGAGGAGAGGGGAGGGAGGAGATAAGGAGGGGAGAGAGACGCCTCCCCCCCCCCCCCCCCTTCCCCCGCTCCATACCATTTCATTTTGTAAACGATACAAAGAAGAAGCCTCTGCAGGGACTTCCTTCCTACCGATTTGCCTGCCGTACGGGCACGCCGGCTTGTAAGGAGTACTTCGCTCGGCTAGCCTCGCTGCCCGACGAAGTAATCGCTTGACATTTCTTTGTTTACGCGGATTCTCAGGTCGATACCATAGACCTGAGACAAGATGCGGAATACAATACCGAGGTCTTTTGGCGGAGCTCCTACTCTAGCTCCCCCATGCATGTCCAATATTTCTATGAAAAGATTACCACCGCCGAAGGCTTCGGCGAAGAGAAAGGCTCGGTGGCGCACTGGGGAGCTAAGCTGTGGCGGGATCGTTACAATGAGTGGTGTCGCGGCAATCGCCGCGGGTCCTACACTGGGTTAGACTGGCTGCGCTTCACACGGGACCTGGCCTTCTACCTCAGGTGGGACGCACAAGCAGACAGGCTACTTGCAACTCTTTCACAAGAAGAGCAGCAGCAGCATTGCCGCGCCCAAATTATGGGCATGCATGCCCGGGCAGAGGGCATGCTTGAGTAGAAAGCGAACTGGCCCCCGCGGAGAGCGTAAAATTTTGTAAGTTTCCATTAAAGACTAGTTTTTTTTTTGGTATACCGCATCAAGCCTCAGCTAGTTTCCTTGGCTGGTTTCCTGGTCCATTACCTGCGGTGGCCAAGCCACTGCAATGAGGAGCGAGGATTGGAAATGAAATGACGTTCAGGCTGTTGTAGAAAACACACATTATTCTTTGTTTTGCTCTCCAAACGCGCGACTCCACACACTCCTCTCTCTCTCTCCATCCCTCCCCCCCCCCCTCCCCCCTCCTCCCTCCACTTGCCTCCTCTCCCGCGCCCCCCTACGAACAGGCGCACTCTCCCCTCCCTTTCTCTCCCCTTTCACCCTTTCCTACTCTTACTCTCCCTCTTGTACACAAAACTCAGATTTTCACTATTTTCATATCGGCCACCCGGGATCTACGTTGGGCCGGATATTACAGGTAGAAATGGATTTTCCCTGCTTTTAGGTTCTTTTCCCGTGGATATCTCTGGGAAGGTCCCTCCGGGCCTGCCTTCAGTAACGGCCGACGTAGCTCTCCTACGTACTAACGGTTTTCTAACGTTTTTCTGGGGGGCGATTTTGGGGAGCCCCCCCCCCCCCTGCCTACAAGCGGAAGGATGGATGGAAAAAGATCCTTTCCTTTTTCGATAGGGCCGGATATGAAAAACGGCAATTTACTTTTTTTAAATCTATACGTTTTTAGTATAGAATAAGGAAAAAAGGAAGAAAGAAAGTACCCTTTTCTACATCCAGTCCTATCGAAAAGAGAAAGGGTCTTTTTCCATCCATCCTTCCGCTTGTAGGCAGGGGGGGGGCTCCCAAAAATCGCCCCCCAGAAAAAAGTTAGAAAAGCGTTGGTACGTAGGAGGGCTACGTCGACCGTTACATTTCACAAAAGGGGAAGAAGACTTAACGGTCGTTTCCCCGTGAAGTAAGCTGTGTCCAATCTTTTCCGGCGGGGGGGGGGGAGGTTTCATGTGACGAGAAAAGGGGGGAAGGGGTGCCCCCCCCCCACCCCCTCCCCAGGAGTGTGCGTCCAAAAAAAAGGGCAGGCGCTCAGCTGGTTGGGGGTGGTTTTCTTGTCGAATCGGTGCAGAAGGACTCAAAGGGGAATAAAAAAGCTGCAGGCGCAAGGGGTTTAGTAAGGACCACACTTAGCCAGGACCACGAAATTCTTTGCCTAGAAATCATTTTCTTTAATAAATACAAACTAGGCGGCAGGAGCGTTACTCCCGCGACCTCCTGCCCTGCGAGCGGCGCCTGCGTTTGAGCACGTCCATCTGTGCTTCTACCACCATGCGGTACGTTTTCGGTACGACTAGCTCGCATACTCGGCGGGACAGCACTCTCAAAGTTTCGTTGTCTGCCATTTCAATGCTGCCTTGAAAGAGTTCCCGCAGGTCGAACTCTCTGCTTACGTAGGCGAGCCCCTTGTGCAGTTTACGTGAAGGAACCTCCATCTCTGTCACCGACGACAGCACGTCACGCTTTACCACCTCCCAGCTTGACCATTCCTTACCGCCCAGCAGTCCGTAGAACACGAGACTGTTTAGCTTATCCTGAGCGGTAGGGGTCGGAACCTGCGCCGCCACGACGTCCCGGAACGAGCGAGACACGCGTGACAGCCCCGCCGCTATTCGGTAGTAAGCTGCCCGCGCGTCGGCCAACCCGGGGGTCTGTCCGCCCAGCACGTAAGACACCACTAGCCCGAGCGCCGCGGGACATACCGCCTTATCCACTGCTACCGGCGGCCTCGCGGCCAACGTGCGCAAAGAACACAGCTCTTTATGCAACTCCGACAAAGGTAGCCGCTCTAACCTCGCGCGCTTCTTCACGCTAGCCCGGGACAGCCGCCCGTTGAGTTCACTGCATTCGGCCAGCCAAGCGCGCTTCTGGGCCGTATTCGACTTTTTCCGAAGAGGCGCAGCGCTGGGCACAACCTCCGCTGGCCTGGGCAAATCTCCCTTCTTCCGTTAATATTGTCCCTTATTTTGGGAAAGACTCGGACGGAGAGGAAGGTGGAGGGCGCAGGGCGACAAAATGGGCCATGACACCTCCGATTTTCTTTTTTTTTTTTGTCTTCTTTAAACCCCCCGCCTTCCTTTTCTGCCGCTTGAGTCCAAAAATTGGAGTTTGGAGCGAAAGTCAAGGGGCGAGGGGGGAAGGGGGGCGCCCCCCCTCTCTTTTGCGCGGGCTGGGGGCTGGTTTTCCGTCAATTTTTGCTAGTTTCGTTTGAAGAGAGCGTCATTCGCCGCTTGAAAGCATATCACAACCTTTTGAACCCATTCCGTGTTCCTGCCATACTGTTCTTGCAGACTCGTCCTGGCGGTCTCGGACACAGGCTGTAGGTTCGGTTCGGTCTGGAGATTTTCAGTCACCACAACCAATTCATACCCGCTTGTTGTGCTGTGCTAGCTGATTCGAACCCTAGATTCGAACCTGTACCTGGCTAGATCGTGTCCCAGGTTCTCTTTTTTGAGCTTGTCCACGATGCTTGCTCGTGCTGGATGTAGCTTGGCTTCGTTAGGAAATGCCTGCTGCCAAAAAAGATCTTGTATCTTCTGCACGCCTATTTCAACGTCTGGACCGTAGCCGGAATATTGCTTGGCGTACTAGTAAAAGGTCAGTGCAGACATAATCTTAACCAGCAAGAGAGGACCGGACTTGAATTTGCTGGTCTTTTTGGCGATTAACATTACATGCAGCAAACTTGACCAGATTCTGGGGGTAACCCTCCGCCCGATACACTTGACAGTTTGGCCATCCGGGGCACGAAAACTGAGCTCCGCCTCAATTCTGTCTGAATCTTGTAGCCGTTTGTAAGCACCAAGCAGTTGTTCATCTACCCAATCCACTAACAGCTCGAAATTGCCGTCGGTCTTAAGGCCGTGCCAGATTGCATAGTCTGACAAACTCGATCCGCACGCCTCGCGCAGCATTTGTTGGATAAGTCTCAGCCCTGGGTTGTCTTGTGAGTCTCGATACATGCTAGCCAGAACCGTCTTCTTTCCTGTCGGGTCTACACTAGAAGGCTTTGGCATGTTCTGGCGGCTCAGGTCCAGGACCAACAAAACCGTGCCTTCTTCTGTATTTTCGGCCGATCCATCACCGTCTGTACTGTGATTATGTTTTGGTCGTTTGCGACGGCACGCCGGATGTGTCATTTTGCTTGGGTCCGTGGGCAGTCTTCTGAGAGGGAAAAGATCAGCTTGCCACAGAGGGGAAAGAGTGTGACGGAGGGGGGGGGGCGCCCCTCCCCCCTCTGTTGCCGGTTTTTTTATTTACCTGGGCGGAGCCCCCCCTTCCCCAAGGAACGACAATATTAATACTGATGATGATGATAGTAAAAAAATTTAATATTATTCAAAATATTTTAGCTGTACCAGCGCTGAGGCGCACTCGCGCCCACGCTTTGTGGGTACTGTCCTCGCTAGTTGAGGCAAAGCAGGTGCACTGCTGCCATATGTGCGCGCAGGCCCTGTTCTGAGTGAAAAAGGCGTTTGCGTCCTCTGTAGCCAGGCACGGGTGCCGGGCACATTAAGCACGGGAAGAGGGTGAGCCGCGGAGGCTGGGCGACAAACGGGAAGGTGTGCGCAGGGAAGCTCAGCAGGGGCTGCTGCCACTGTCGCTGCTGCTGCTGTCGCTGCTGTTGCTGCTGCTGCTGCCACTGTCGCTGCTGCTGTCGCTGCTGCTGCTGCTGTTGCTGCTGCTGTTGCTGCTGCTGCTGTTGCTGCGTGGCGGGGAGGACTTCTCCGCTGGGCCTGTCCTTTTGGACGAGTAGGGGCTG
Source organism: Paulinella micropora (assembly GCA_019918135.1). Lineage (NCBI taxonomy): Eukaryota > Cercozoa > Imbricatea > Euglyphida > Paulinellidae > Paulinella > Paulinella micropora. The sequence goes on from WBZZ01003627.1 coordinate 123,087, forward strand.
TGCAGGAGCAGGGGGGAGGAGAGGGGTTTGGTCGCTGTCCCCGTCAGGCACCACTACGTAGGGCTTTCGCGCTCGAAGCTCGATGACGGGAAAGCACTTGCTGATGGCCTCCGAGAGGGAGGCGCCGTGGCAGAAACGCAGGATCGTGCTGGTGAGGGGGCTGGTGAGGGAGGTGAACCACGCGAGAGGTACAGGCTTCTCGAAGCCACAGAGCACGGCGAGTTGGCGAATAGGGACGATGGGCTTCTCGGCCACAGCGGACCTGACGCCACAGGAGGTGAGGATGACGTTGACCCTTGCGCGCGAGCTGTACTTGGCGAATGTTTGGACTGCGCCGGAAAGAGCAAGTAAGGCAGACCCCACGGGGACCACGTCACCAGTGGCAGTGATGAAGTTGCCACGCTCGTCGCTGTGGCAAGGGATGACGAAAAGCACCTGGAGGTGGTCGGCGGCGTACGTCTGCGCGAACTCCAGGGTGTTGGAGTCGGGCTCGATCAGCTTGGCTAGTTGGGCAGACAGGGTGGCTTCGTTGTGCCAGCGCAGCAGGACCGGAGCAACACCCAACCCCGGCGGGTAGACGGTGTCTTTGTGTCAGTAGGGCAGTAAGAACGGGCGCATGAAGAGCTCGACGTCCTGTGCCTCTTGGGCGAGGCGTTGGTACTTGTTGCTGCGCTTGGGCGGTCCGGGGCAGAAGCAGTTGAGAACTACCACGAGGGTCGGCCGAAAAGGCGAAGGGGGCAACAGGTAGTCGGCGGCGCGGGGCAGCTTCTGGCAGGCGGCGCAAACAAAGGTGCGGGCGTAGTGAGTCCACTCGTGGCGGCGCGCTTCGGTGCTCGAGGGATCTACTTCGTCCACCACACAGCGTGAGCAAAAGGCTGCGCCACAGCCTTGCTGTTTCGCTGAACCACCGTCGCCGCAGGTAGCCAGCCCTTCACCCCCGCAGGACACGCACACAAGCCCCTTGGCCAGCAGGGTGCGACCGTTGAGCCGGTTGCGCCCGGCTTCCAGACTACAGAAGATGGGGGGTGTGTCCTCTAATTCCGAGCCAGGGACTGTGCACCCCAAGTACGCGACTGGCAGCGGGTACGAGGTCGCGCCACCCTCTACCGACGTAATCGCACATAGGCGGATCCGCCCGGGGTGTTCAGGGTCCGTCAAAGGAAACGCAAAACATTGGATAGAATCCACCGCGTAGCTCTTCACGGGCCCCTTGGCCAGCAGCGGGGCGCGGAGGATGTTTTCCTCCGCAGTGCTAAGCACATACAACACACACACAAAGTGGCAAAGGCCGAAAAGCAGAAAATGTTGGATCAAAAAGGACTTACAAATGCTGTTTTATAAGTCTCTCTTCCTGGAGGTCGCGAGTGTTCCGGCGGCTATGCGTAGTAGTGGCCAGCTTACCAGAACCTGTGCGCCCACCTGCTTTGGTGGCCAGCTATAAATTATAATATTACGTACGTAACAACAAGGGGAAAAACCAAGAGGGAAAGAACAAGGGGGAAAAGCCCAGTGGGTTATAGCATTACATGATAGCGAGGTGCTTTGCCTCCAGTCGACTTCCTTGCAGTCTGCTTGGTGCGTGCCATTCGGAGCTTCTACCCTCTTGCGTAGCCCGCCCTAGGCAGAATACAGGCCGCAAGCGGCCAGGAGAGAGAGAGAGATAGAGAGAGGCAGCGCGTAGCAAAGCATGTTGGTTTTGCTACGCGTCATTGTAAGCACTGGTTATACATCCGACAGCCAACATAAAGGTGGGTTGTCGTACACTGGCCAAAACATACACGCAGACCAAGCGAAAGAGAGAGAAGAAACAAACCGAGAGAGAGAAGAGACAGATAGAGAGAGAGAAGAGACAGACAGACAGACAGAGAGAGACAGACTGACAGAGAGAGACAGACTGACAGAGAGAGAGAGAGAGAGAGAGAAAGACACAGAGAGATAGAGAGAGAAGCAGCGCGTAGCAAAGCATGTTGGTTTTGCTACGCGTCATTGCAAGCACTGGTTATACATCCGACAGCCAACATAAAGGTGGTTTGTCGTACACAGGCCAAAACATACACGCAGACCAAGCGAAAGAGAAAGAAGAAACAAACAGAGAGAGAAGAGACAGAGAGAGAGAGAGAGAGAGAGAGAGAGAAGAGACAGACAGACAGAGAGAGACAGACTGACAGAGAGAGAGACACACACAGACACAGAGAGAGAGATAGAGAGAGAGAGAGAGGCAGCGCGTAGCAAAAGCATGTTGGTTTTGCTACGCATCATTGTAAGCACTGGTTATACATCCGACAGCCAACATAAGGGTGGTTTGTCGTACACAGGCCAAAACATACACCCAGACCAAGCGAAAGAGAGAGAAGAGATAGACAGAGAGAAAGAGAAGAGACAGACAGAGAGAGAGAGAGACAGACTGACAGAGAGAGAGAGAGAGAGAGAGGCAGCGCGTAGCAAAGCATGTTGGTTTTGCTATGCGTCATTGTAAGCACTGGTTATACATCCGACAGCCAACATAAAGGTGGTTTGTCGTACACAAGCCAAACATATACACAACCGCAAGAAAAAAAAAAAGAAAAGAGAAACATAGTCAGAAGGAGAACACAAGGATACAGTCACGCGCAGCCAATGTGAACATGCGCATTGATCTTTTCAATGTGTACTGACTCAGAGATGGTTCGAGCTAGAGGGAAAAAAAAGAGGAATTTTGATTTTCAAAAATGGCTTGAACTGTAGCCAATAATTCAGCTAAAATTGGAAGGGGTTTGGCAATGATTCGGCTGAAGTTTGGTTTAGCGCTTTCCTTTTGTTTTTTTTTGCTTCTATGTTGTTTCCTTGTTTCGATTTCGTTTTTCTTTTAGTTTTTATTTCGAAATTCTGTTTTGATTTCGCTTTCCTGTTTCAAGGTATTTTCTCTGTTTTGATCTCGTCGTTCTGTTTCAATTTTGTTTTTCTGTCTTGATGTCGAAATTCCGTTTTTGATTTCGTTTCTCTGTTTCTATTTCGTTGCTCTGTTTTGATCTCGTCACTTTGTTTCGATTTTGTCATTCTGTTTCGATTTCCGTTTTCTGTTTTCATTTCGAAATTCTGTTCTGATTTTGCTTTTCTGTTTCGACTTTGTTTCACTGTTTTGATTTTGCTTTTCTGTTTCGATTTCTGTTTTTCTGTCTTGACTTCGCTTTTCTGTTTCGATTTTGTTTTTCTGTTGTAATATCGTTTTTCTGTTTCGATTTTGGTTTTTTGTTTTGATTTTGTTTTTCTGTCTTGATTTCGTTTCTCTGTTTCGATTTTGGTTTTCTGTTTCGATTTTGGTTTTCTGTTTCGATTTTGTTTTTCTGTTTCGATTTTGTTTTTCTGTTTTCATTTTGAAATTCTGTTCTGATTTCGCTTTTTTGTTCTGGTTTTGCTCTTCTGTCTGGATTTCGAAATTACGTTTCGATTTCGAATTTCTGCTTTGATCTCGTCATCCTGTTTTGATTTCTGTTTTCTGTTTTCGTTTCGAAATTCTGTTTTGATTTTGCTTTTCTGTTTCCATTTCGAAATTCTGTTCTGATTTCGCTTTTCTGTTTTGATTTTGTTTTTCTGTCTTGATTTCGTCTCTCTGTTTCGATTTTGGTTTTTGTTTTTCTGTCTTGATTTCGTTTTTCTGTTTCGATTTCGTCATTCTGTTTCGATTTCTGTTTTCTGTTTTCATTTCGAAATTCTGTTCTGATTTCGCTTTTTTGTTCTGATTTTGCTTTTCTGCCTGGATTTCGAAATTACGTTTCGATTTCGAAATTCTGTTTTGATCTTGTCATTCTGTTTCGATTTCTTTTCTCTGTTTCGATTTTGGTTTTCTGTTTCGATTTTGTCATTCTGTTTCGGTTTTTGTTTTCTGTTTTCATTTCGAAATTCTGTTCTGATTTCGCTTTTCTGTTTTGATTTTGTTTTTCTATCTTGATTTCGAAATTCCGCTCTGAGTTCGCTTTTCTGTTTTGATTTCGTTTCTCTGTTTTGATTTTGTCTCTCTGTTTCGATTTTGGTTTTCTGTTTCGATTTTGTTTTTCTGTTTTCATTTCGAAATTCTGTTCTGATTTTGCTTTTTTGTTCTGATTTTGCTTTTTTGTCTGGATTTCGAAATTACGTTTCGATTTCGAAATTCTGCTTTGATCTCGTCATCCTGTTTCGATTTCGTTTCTCTGTTTCGATTTTTGTTTTCTGTTTTCATTTCGAAATTCTGTTCTGATTTCGCTTTTCTGTTTTGATTTTGTTTTTCTATCTTGATTTCGAAATTCCGCTCTGATTTCGCTTTTCTGTTTTGATTTCGTTTCTCTGTTTTGATTTTGTCTCTCTGTTTCGATTTTGGTTTTCTGTTTCGATTTTGTTTTTCTGTTTTCATTTCGAAATTCTGTTCTGATTTAGCTTTTTTGTTCTGATTTTGCTTTTTTGTCTGGATTTCGAAATTACGTTTCGATTTCGAAATTCTGCTTTGATCTCGTCATCCTGTTTCGATTCCGTTTCTCTGTTTCGATTTTGGTTCTCTGTTTTCATTTCGAAATTCTGGTCTGATTTCGCTTTCCGTTTTGATTTTGTTTTTCTGTTTTGATTTTGGTTTTCTGTTTCGATTTTGTTTTTCTGTTTTCATTTTGAAATTCTGTTTCGATTTCTGTTTTCTGTTTTTATTTCGAAATTCTGTTCTGATTTAGCTTTTCTGTTTTGATTTTGTTTTTCTGTCTTGATCTCGTCATTCTGTTTTGATATCGAAATTTTGTTTTGATTTCGTTTCTCTATTTTGATTTCGTTTCCCTGTTTCGATTTCATCATTTTGTTTTTTCCTGTCGCACGAGAGCGAAATCACGGCGGGCGTGATTTCGTTTTTCTGTTTCGATCTATGTATGCATGTATGTAGGTGTTGCAGTTAAATCTGTATTGCAAGGACTTACCACGCTACCTGATGCTATCTATCTATCTATCTATCCCAGGGGGATGCCACTACTGCTAAGGTCGGAGCATCCACCGACGCCTATGGGAAAAGCAAAAGTCCTGCAACTGTGACTCCGGCCACCCGAGAACCCGAAGACAGACTAAAAAAAGAAATGTGTGTGCGTGTGTTTGATTCTGTCTTCAGGTGTACGAAAGCATTGCCAGCTCCGACCCCTGCGACAAGTGCGGGGAGCTAAATCAAGCTTTTATTAAAGAAAACGTTTCTGTTCAAAATCTATTGCAAGAGTTTTTTTAATAATAAACAACAAGAAAAGGAGGGGGAAGAGAGAAGAAAAAATAAAAAATCTAAATTTGCGCGCATCCTGAGCCAACGGACTGAACACTGTGTTGTGAGGGGTGTGCTAGATCACTTGCCTTGAGCAGCCGTGCTCGGATTGCCTGCACCCGTTGCTTGTGTACAATAAGTCGCAGAACCTCTTGTTGGTATCTGTTCTGCAGCCGGGCGGAGGTCGAGACAAGTTGCAGCCACACGTCTTGTTCGTATTCAAAGGTGGTAGTTACGGAGGGAAGTCCGCCAAAGACCTCGGCTAGGGCTTGCCGAATAGCAGGCCAGTTGTATTCCCGGAGCTGCGTGTAGCTCAGCGCCGTGTGCCCGAGAGACGACTGGTGCTGCAGGGGCTGGGCTAGCTCTGTCCCGCGCAGTTGGCACCACGACTTTGCGCCGCACAGAAGATGCACGCTTGCCCAGAACGCAACTGCCGAGAAAGTTGAACCACGGGTTTGCAGCAGAGAGAGAGCAAGCACGCGGCTCAAAGCCTGTGGGTCGGAGGGCCAGCTCTCAACCACTGACTGCACTCGGCTTTCAAAACCAAATTCCAGGCGGTTGAGGTGAAAGTTCTGCAAGCTGCGGATGGCCTTGTGTGGACAGACCAGGCAGGGAAGAGGGGTGTTTGTGCTAGGAGCGGAGTCCGGCCGCCGACACACGCAGTTTTTAGCGTTCCCCCAGGGGCTTGGTGCTCTGGCGCCGCAGGCCACATGATAAACTAGGCGCTCTTGGCGACATCTCGCGCTACTGTCCCCGGCTCCTTTAGGTGGCGCATGGCGTGGAAAAGCGTTTGCCAGCGGTTCATGCATCTTAGACAGACCCAGCCGCTGGTATCGGGGCCTAGCTCTTGCGCAAAGGCGGCTGCAAGCAGTTCGTTCGGGCCGGCTTGCACTACAGGCGGGATGGACCTTGCCCCCCACCACAAATTTCCTGCTGCCGCAGTAGGTCCGTGTGTAGCCAGAGAGGCCCGGGCGACGTCCAGGACAAGCGCGCAAAGTTGGTTGGCCCTTCGTAGGGCTGGGGCCAGTGCTGATTGGTGCACAGCAGTGCCATTATCTGTTGGTTCGCTCTGTATGTTGTGTTCCGCGAGTGCGCAAATCTAATAGGCTCAAAGAAACAGCCAGTTCATTCGGAGCTGGTGGGGGGGGGGGGGGGTGCGCCCCCCCTTTGGTAGACATTCGAGTGACTTTTCAAAAAAAGGGGGGGGTGCCCCCCTCCTTTCATTCTCTGCAATCCCCTTTCCTTTTTTCCTGCCAGGCGTGCAGTAAAATCAGAAAGCGGTTGGGACTGGCCTCTATCCGCGACAGGAAGACATGGCTGACAAGTGGGATTACAGTGGTCGGTACAAGTGGCGCAAGCCTTTTCTGAATTTGTAACAAGACGAGGATACGATGGGGCTGCTGCGGGCGCGCGCGGACCTGCTTGTGAAGAATCTGCAGCAATGCCCCGCTGCGTGTGGACAATCAAGGGTGGCTAAGGAGTTATTAGAGGAAATGCTCTCGTGTTTAGCAGGAGCCTTGCTAGTCACGGCCGAGTGTGGGACTGCTCTAGAAGAAGTGGAGGCGGAATCTTGGATACGCTTCGAGCGCTGCCCAGAGGATTCGTGCAACGACCTCGTGCGCGCTGGCACCGCCTGCCTCTGCTGGCGCGAACGGAAGCAAATAAGGAAAAGGCCGCGCAGAACGCCTGGGCAGACTGAGCGCGTTTTCTCCTGACATGTGAGCTGTAACATTTGTAATTTTATTAAAACAAAAGAACTGGGCATGGGCTCTTAGGGCCTGGGGCCAGTCCGCATTCCCCCACAAAACCTTGAGCTCGTTTTTCTCGGTTAGCGTTTTATTTTTATTACAACAAAAAAAACCTGGTCATTCAGGGTTCCCAGTCAGAATCATCCTCATCAGTTTGAGCTCCGTTGGCATTTTCAAATTTGCCTGCTAATCCATTAGCTTAGCAATTGACAAGTCCATCTGATCCGCTCCTTTCGGTTTGCTCTTTTTTTGTTTGCAGGCGTGCACTTCTCCTTAATGACTTGATTCCTGCTTGTAACGCGTCGTCGTCAAAGGGCTTGCAAGAGGCCTTACTATCAGCATCTTTTTTTTCTTCTTCTTCTTCGTCTTCTTCTTCTTCTTCTTCTTCTTCTTCTTCTTCTTCTTCTTCTTCTTCTTCTTCTTCTTCTTTGGCGCGACGATCTTTTTTAACCCCACCCTTGACTGCCCCGCTCCCCGGGGGCATCTTTTTTGTCTCCCCTTTGGAGGAGACGGCGTGGAATTTAACAGCAGGACTTTCTTCTTCACTTAGTTCACCCTCCTCCTCCTCATTGTCGTCCCCACTCTCTGAAGTCAAGGCCGGAGCTTCCTGAGGAGGAAAGATTGATTGCAAGAAGAACGTTAGCTTGCCCCCGCAGGTGTGGACTAGGTACGGCATGTTTGCTTGTGGGGTTTGGCTGGAGAATGTCAGGCAGAGCTCCAACGGGAAAGACGTGGTGCTCCCTATGGACCTGTTCTCTAGCGTTAGCTCATGCTCACTAATTCCAGAATAGTCTAGATGCCTGAGCGTGACGGCACTGGGCCTCACGCGGCCTGCGCTCGTTTGCTCTGTGCGTAATGAGCTACGACCTCCTTGTTTACAAGCGTTGGTTAGGCAGCGGATTATTGTTTTGAGATCTTGCGTAGGCCAGACAGTTGCGTAGATCGCAGTGCTCCTTTGTTTGGATTCTGGCGCGAGGTCTGGGGTTCTGGACAGATAGGCAATCAGGCGAGGCCGTTGGGAGTAGTAAGGGCCTACTCGGCAGTAACAGCGCTCCTCAAAGACTGCTGTGCGGAGGTAATGATCTTCATCGCCACCCCTATCGGAGCGAGCTTGCGGTAAGGCTTTCAGTCACAACCGAAGCCACACAATGTTTGGTTTGCTTTTTGTGGCAAGTTGTTTAATCCCGTGTTAGGGTTAGGGTTAGGGTTAGGGTTAGGGTTAGGGTTAGGGTTAGGTTTAGGTTAGGGTTAGGGTTAAGGTTAGGGTTAGGGTTAGGGTTAGGGTTAGGGTTACACGGGACTTGCCACAAAAAGCAAACCAAACATTGTGTGGCTTCGGTTGTGGCTGAAAGCCTTACCGCAAGCTCGCTCCGATAGGGGTGGCGATGAAGATCATTACCTCCGCACAGCAGTCTTTGAGGAGCGCTGTTACTGCCGAGTAGGCCCTTACTACTCCCAACGGCCTCGCCTGATTGCCTATCTGTCCAGAACCCCAGACCTCGCGCCAGAATCCAAACAAAGGAGCACTGCGATCTACGCAACTGTCTGGCCTACGCAAGATCTCAAAACAATAATCCGCTGCCTAACCAACGCTTGTAAACAAGGAGGTCGTAGCTCATTACGCACAGAGCAAACGAGCGCAGGCCGCGTGAGGCCCAGTGCCGTCACGCTCAGGCATCTAGACTATTCTGGAATTAGTGAGCATCAGCTAACGCTAGAGAACAGGTCCATAGGGAGCACCACGTCTTTCCCGTTGGAGCTCTGCCTGACATTCTCCAGCCAAACCCCACAAGCAAACATGCCGTACCTAGTCCACACCTGCGGGGGCAAGCTAACGTTCTTCTTGCAATCAATCTTTCCTCCTCAGGAAGCTCCGGCCTTGACTTCAGAGAGTGGGGACGACAATGAGGAGGAGGAGGGTGAACTAAGTGAAGAAGAAAGTCCTGCTGTTAAATTCCACGCCGTCTCCTCCAAAGGGGAGACAAAAAAGATGCCCCCGGGGAGCGGGGCAGTCAAGGGTGGGGTTAAAAAAAATCGTCGCGCCAAAGAAGAAGAAGAAGAAGAAGAAGAAGAAGAAGAAGAAGAAGAAGAAGAAGAAGAAGAAGACGAAGAAGAAGAAGAAAAAAAAGATGCTGATAGTAAGGCCTCTTGCAAGCCCTTTGACGACGACGCGTTACAAGCAGGAATCAAGTCATTAAGGAGAAGTGCACGCCTGCAAACAAAAAAAGAGCAAACCGAAAGGAGCGGATCAGATGGACTTGTCAATTGCTTAGCTAATGGATTAGCAGGCAAATTTGAAAATGCCAACGGAGCTCAAACTGATGAGGATGATTCTGACTGGGAATCCTGAATGACCAGGTTTTTTTGTTGTAATAAAATTAAAACGCTAACCGAGAAAAACGAGCTCAAGGTTTTGTGGGGGAATGCGGACTGGCCCCAGGCCCTAAGAGCCCATGCCCAGTTCTTTTGTTTTAATAAAATTACAAATGTTACAGCTCACATGTCAGGAGAAAACGCGCTCAGTCTGCCCAGGCGTTCTGCGCGGCCTTTTCCTTATTTGCTTCCGTTCGCGCCAGCAGAGGCAGGCGGTGCCAGCGCGCACGAGGTCGTTGCACGAATCCTCTGGGCAGCGCTCGAAGCGTATCCAAGATTCCGCCTCCACTTCTTCTAGAGCCGTCCCACACTCGGCCGTGACTAGCAAGGCTCCTGCTAAACACGAGAGCATTTCCTCTAATAACTCCTTAGCCACCCTTGATTGTCCACACGCAGCGGGGCATTGCTGCAGATTATTCACAAGCAGGTCCGCGCGCGCCCGCAGCAGCCCCATCGTATCCTCGTCTTGTTGCAAATTCAGAAAAGGCTTGCGCCACTTGTACCGACCACTGTAATCCCACTTGTCAGCCATGTCTTCCTGTCGCGGATAGAGGCCAGTCCCAACCGCTTTCTGATTTTACTGCACGCCTGGCAGGAAAAAAGGAAAGGGGATTGCAGAGAATGAAAGGAGGGGGGCACCCCCCCCCTTTTTTTGAAAAGTCACTCGAATGTCTACCAAAGGGGGGGCGCACCCCCCCCCCCCCCCCACCAGCTCCGAATGAACTGGCTGTTTCTTTGAGCCTATTAGATTTGCGCACTCGCGGAACACAACATACAGAGCGAACCAACAGATAATGGCACTGCTGTGCACCAATCAGCACTGGCCCCAGCCCTACGAAGGGCCAACCAACTTTGCGCGCTTGTCCTGGACGTCGCCCGGGCCTCTCTGGCTACACACGGACCTACTGCGGCAGCAGGAAAATTTGTGGTGGGGGGCAAGGTCCATCCCGCCTGTAGTGCAAGCCGGCCCGAACGAACTGCTTGCAGCCGCCTTTGCGCAAGAGCTAGGCCCCGATACCAGCGGCTGGGTCTGTCTAAGATGCATGAACCGCTGGCAAACGCTTTTCCACGCCATGCGCCACCTAAAGGAGCCGGGGGACAGTAGCGCGAGATGTCGCCAAGAGCGCCTAGTTTATCATGTGGCCTGCGGCGCCAGAGCACCAAGCCCCTGGGGGAACGCTAAAAACTGCGTGTGTCGGCGGCCGGACTCCGCTCCTAGCACAAACACCCCTCTTCCCTGCCTGGTCTGTCCACACAAGGCCATCCGCAGCTTGCAGAACTTTCACCTCAACCGCCTGGAATTTGGTTTTGAAAGCCGAGTGCAGTCAGTGGTTGAGAGCTGGCCCTCCGACCCACAGGCTTTGAGCCGCGTGCTTGCTCTCTCTCTGCTGCAAACCCGTGGTTCAACTTTCTCGGCAGTTGCGTTCTGGGCAAGCGTGCATCTTCTGTGCGGCGCAAAGTCGTGGTGCCAACTGCGCGGGACAGAGCTACCCCAGCCCCTGCAGCACCAGTCGTCTCTCGGGCACACGGCGCTGAGCTACACGCAGCTCCGGGAAGACAACTGGCCTGCTATTCGGCAAGCCCTAGCCGAGGTCTTTGGCGGACTTCCCTCTGTAACTACCACCTTTGAATACGAACAAGACGTGTGGCTGCAACTTGTCTCGACCTCCGCCCGGCTGCAGAACAGATACCAACAAGAGGTTCTGCGACTTATTGTACACAAGCAACGGGTGCAGGCAATCCGAGCACGGCTGCTCAAGGCAAGTGATCTTGCACACCCCTCACAACACAGTGTTCAGTCCGTTGGCTCAGGATGCGCGCAAATTTAGATTTTTTATTTTTTCTTCTCTCTTTCCCCTCCTTTTCTTGTTGTTTATTATTAAAAAAAACTCTTGCAATAGATTTTGAACAGAAACGTTTTCTTTAACAAAAGCTTGATTTAGCTCCCCGCACTTGTCGCAGGGGTCGGAGCTGGCAATGCTTTCGTACACCTGAAGACAGAATCAAACACACGCACACACATTTCTCTTTTTAGTCTGTCTTCGGGTTCTCGGGTGGCCGGAGTCACAGTTGCAGGACTTTTGCTTTTCCCATAGGCGTCGGTGGATGCTCCGACCTTAGCAGTAGTGGCATCCCCCTGGGATAGATAGATAGATAGATAGCATCAGGTAGCGTGGTAAGTCCTTGCAATACAGATTTAACTGCAACACCTACATACATGCATACATAGATCGAAACAGAAAAACGAAATCACGCCCGCCGTGATTTCGCTCTCGTGCGACAGGAAAAAACAAAATGATGAAATCGAAACAGGGAAACGAAATCAAAATAGAGAACGAAATCAAAACAAAATTTCGATATCAAAACAGAATGACGAGATCAAGACAGAAAAACAAAATCAAAACAGAAAAGCTAAATCAGAACAGAATTTCGAAATAAAAACAGAAAACAGAAATCGAAACAGAATTTCGAAATGAAAACAGAAAAACAAAATCGAAACAGAAAACCAAAATCAAAACAGAAAAACGAAATCAAAACGGAAAGCGAAATCAGACCAGAATTTCGAAATGAAAACAGAGAACCAAAATCGAAACAGAGAAACGGAATCGAAACAGGATGACGAGATCAAAGCAGAATTTCAAAATCGAAACGTAATTTCGAAATCCAGACAAAAAAGCAAAATCACAACAGAATTTTGAAATGAAAACAGAAAAACAAAATCGAAACAGAAAACCAAAATCGAAACAGAGAGACAAAATCAAAACAGAGAAACGAAATCAAAACAGAAAAGCGAAATCAGAGCGGAATTTCGAAATCAAGATAGAAAAACAAAATCAAAACAGAAAAGCGAAATCAGAACAGAATTTCGAAATGAAAACAGAAAACAAAAACCGAAACAGAATGACAAACGAAACAGAAAACTCGAAACAGAGAAATCGAAACAGAATGATCAAAACAGAATTTCGAAATCGAAACGTAATTTCGAAATCCAGGCAGAAAAGCAAAATCAGAACAAAAAAGCGAAATCAGAACAGAATTTCGAAATGAAAACAGAAAACAGAAATCGAAACAGAATGACGAAATCGAAACAGAAACGAAATCAAGACAGAAAACAAACAAAAAACGAAATCAGAGAGAACGAAATCAAGATAGAAAAACAAAATCAAAACAGAAAAGCGAAATCAGAACAGAATTTCGAAATGAAAACAGAAAACAAAAACGAAACAGAATGCAAAATCGAAACAGAAAACAAAATCGAAACAGAGAAACGAAATCGAAACAGAATGACAAGATCAAAGCAGAATTTCGAAATCGAAACGTAATTTCGAAATCCAGACAGAAAAGCAAAACCAGAACAAAAAAGCGAAATCAGAACAGAATTTCGAAATGAAAACAGAAAACAGAAATCGAAACAGAATGACGAAATCGAAACAGAAAAACGAAATCAAGACAGAAAAACAAAAACCAAAATCGAAACAGAGAGACGAAATCAAGACAGAAAAACAAAATCAAAACAGAAAAGCGAAATCAGAACAGAATTTCGAAATGGAAACAGAAAAGCAAAATCAAAACAGAATTCGAAATGAAAACAGAAAACAGAAATCAAAACAGGATGACGAGATCAAAGCAGAAATTCGAAATCGAAACGTAATTCGAAATCCAGACAGAAAAGCAAAATCAGAACAAAAAAGCAAAATCAGAACAGAATTTCAAAATGAAAACAGAAAAACAAAATCGAAACAAAAAAACAAAATCGAAACAGAAAACCAAAATCGAAACAGAAAACCAAAATCGAAACAGAGAAACGAAATCAAGACAGAAAAACAAAATCAAAACAAAAAACCAAAATCGAAACAGAAAAACGACATTACAACAGAAAAACAAAATCGAAACAGAAAAAGCGAAATCAAGACAGAAAAACAGAAATCGAAACAGAAAAGCAAAATCAAAACAGAGAAACAAAGTCGAAACAGAAAAGCGAAATCAGAACAGAATTTCGAAATGAAAACAGAAAACGGAAATCGAAACAGAATGACGAAATCGAAACAAAGTGACGAGATCAAAACAGAGCAACG
>WBZZ01003628.1:0-25000 GCA_019918135.1 Paulinella micropora
GGACCTTCAAGTGGCAAAACATTCAAACTTGGACCTCATCTTTCTCAATCAATATTTGAGATACGGAAATGCAGCGCACACCGTTGGGAAGCTCTTGTCCTAAGCTTTCAACTGCTGGCTTCAGCACAGTCGTATCACTTCGATTGACGGAGAACGATGCGATCAAAGTTGGATAGTTTGCCACTTGAATTTCCACAGTAATACTCAGCATTCGGTTCGTAGTCGCATAACTATTCATCCGAGCTCAGCCACTGATTCAGAGACTGGCACTAGTATCATCGATGCCGCACTGGCGCGGTTGACTCGGATGACATCATGATGTGCCTCGGAAATTGAGGCCATGGGTATCACAGCTCAGCAGTAGTTTGTCAACCAAGTATTATCATATAGTAATGATATTAATCATGAAGTTCAGTTCACTATAGAATGGTTGCCAGGTTTTTGATCTATGCCTTTATTAATAACATATTCACTAACAGGCTTATGATGTGCATCATCAGCATGGCTTCCAATGGTCACCTTCCGGCCCGACACCGCATCATTGTGCAACATGACGTGATGCGGAGGCTGTGGCTGCAGCTGGCTCACCACACGTGCCTGACAGCCATCTACCTGCCTTTTCACAGAGGCGGTGGCGCAACTTGAGGCACTCTGAGCCCCCCCCCCCCCCCCCCCCCCCCCCCCCCCTTCCCTGATCCGGTTGGCGGCACGCTCGCTTCAAAAACCGAACGAGTTAGTGTGAACCCCTCCGAAGCATCTCAAGTGATCAGAACTGCGTAGTTACGAATCCTCCACACCCACCTCGCGGAGCTTTCCCCTCAAGTAAAGCGCTCGCTCTTCCGGCCTTAGATCTTCCCATTCGTAAAAAGGCACCGAGACCACCCGCCAGCCCTCGCCCTCAACAGGCGATGCTTGAACAATGTCACGAAATCGTATTTTGGTCGCTTACTTTCCACACTGCTGGCCACGAAATGAGTGGGCCCGTCAACCTCGATGATGACCCGGTGTTCGGGCATACAGATGTCTACCCAGAGACCGCTGCTAGTATCCTCGTTGACGTGTGGAACCCCTTCATCCCGCAAAACCTTGGACACCTCTTTGTGAAGCTTAGAACTGTCTACTGCTTCCTGCATCATGCTTGACCTGCAGTCGTCAGCCAGCGGGGCGGGTAGGCTAAGGTCTAAAGAAGAATGCTCCGAACGAAGCGAGAGCTGCACATAATGAAGCTGAGACAATCCCTTAGGATCCAACTTCTCAGGAAGTCGGGAAATCAATCGAGAAAACAACGATGGATCTACGCGATTCAAAACGATGCAGGCGTACAAAGTGTTCGTGATGCCCTGCGCAGTGAAAGACTCCGCTTTCTTCAACGCCTCCGCGCACAACCTTCCCAGCACTTCCTCCCCAGGGTTGTGGTCCAGCTTTACCAACGCGTTCAAAGTGTTTGCAATCTCCTGCCCATTGAACGACTCCGCCATCTTCAACGCCTCCGCGCACAGCCTTCCCAGCAAGATCTCTCCAGGGTTGTAGTCGAGGTTCGCCACCGCGTTCAAAGTGTTCGCAATGCCCTGCGAATTGAAAGACTCCACTTTCTTCAGCGCCTCCTCGCACAGCCTTCCCAGCAATATCTCTCCAAGGTTGTAGTCGAGGTTCGCCACCGCGTTCAAAGTGTTCGCGATCTCCTGAGCATTGAAAGACTCCACTTTCTTCAGCGCCTCCTCGCACAGCCTTCCCAGCAAGTTCTCCCCAGAGTTGTAGTCGAGCGTCTTCAAAGCGTTCAAAGTGTTCGCGATCTCCTGCGCTTTGAACGACTCCGCTTTCTTCAACGCGTCCTCGCATAGCCTTCTCAGCACTTCCTCCCCAGGGTTGTGGTCCAGCTTTGCCAACGCATTCAAAGTGTTCGCGATGCCCTGCGCAGTGAACGACTCCGCTTTCTTCAGCGCCTCCTCGCACAGCCTTCTCAGCAAGTTCTCCCCAGGGTTGTGGTCGAGGTTTGCCAACGCGTTCAAAGTGTTCGCGATGCCCTGCGCTTTGAACGACTCCGCTTTCTTCAACGCGTCCTCACATAGCCTTCTCAGCACTTCCTCCCCAGGGTTGTGGTCCAGCTTTGCCAACGCATTCAAAGTGTTCGCGATGCCCTGCGCATTGAACCACTCCGCTTTCTTCAGCGCCTCCTCGCACAGCCTTCTCAGCAAGTTCTCCCCAGGGTTGTGGTCCAGCTTTGCCAACGCGTCCAAAGTGTTCGCGATCTCCAGCGCCTTGAACGACTCCGCTTTCTTCAACGCTTCCTCGCATAGCCTTCTCAGCACTTCCTCCCCAGGGTTGTGGTCCAGCTTTGCCAACGCGTTCAAAGTGTTCGCGATGTCCTGCGAATCGAACGACTCCGCTTTCTTCAACGCTTCCTCGCATAGCCTTCTCAACACTACATCCCCAGGGTTGTGGTCTAGCTTTGCCAACGCATTCAAATTGTTCGCGATCTCCTGCGAATTGAACGACTCCGCTTTCTTCAGCGTCTCCGCGCACAACCTTCTTAGCACATCGTGACCCGGGTCATACTTGAGGTTTGCCATGCAATTCAGTGTATTTGCTATCGCCTGGGCGTCGAAAAATGTCGCCTGTTCCTTGGTGACCTTGCAAAGCTCTTGCATGAACTGAACATCGCTGGGCGCGCGGGACTCGCTGACTCGCAAGTCCCGCGCGCCCAGCCAGGTGTTCGACACATCTTTTCCGCGCAACGAAGGCAACTGCAGCTGGAGGGTGCGCATTAGGTCGGCACAGGCAGGGTTGCAACGTTCACAAGTGAGAGTTGCTGGCCCCGCACCGCCTTGCCAAGATTGAAGAAAGCCGGAACCGAGTCGCTGGCCTCAAGTTTGCGACCGCAGAGCTCAAGAATTTCTTTGGCTGACTTACCTCTGCAATCAAGTCACACTCGCTTTCTATTTGGCGTTTCCTTCGTCGTTGTTGTTGTTGATGATGTTGTTTTTGATGATGCTGTTTTCGATGGTGTTGTTATTGATGGTGTTGTTGTTTTTGATGATGTTCTTGCTGTTCTCGTCGTCGTCGTTGTTGTTGTTGTTGTTGTTGCGCGTCCAGATGAGAGCAAGCGATGAGGTAGGGAGGCGACAGAAGCAGGGAAGGATGCATGCGAGCAACGCCCATATGCATGGGATGAACGCAGCAAGAGGGCGCTGGCAACCCGCAAGGGACGCATGGGAACCTATAGCTAGCTAGCAAACAGGATACGGAGAATACATAAGACCTACAAGTAGTATAATATGAAATTTACAAGGGTCGTTTTTTCGTTCCTCAAAACGACCTCATAAATTTCATTTCTCTTCTCCTATTGATTTGGCGCACAATCAATACGAGAGCACAAAACACCCCAAAACGACCTCTACAGAGCACTGAGAGAAAACATATTCTATGATAAGAACGATTATCTTATTAATATAAATAAGTTAATTTTGGACAAAATAAACTTAAGATGGATACTCGCAAACAGAATAGAGCGGAATATGTAAAGGAAAGAAGAAAACAGAAATATACATTTGTATGTGGTAAGGTAATAGGGATATATGAAAAATATCAACACGAAAAATCAGACTTTCATAGAGACTACTTCGCAGAGAAAGAAGAGGTTATGATAGCAGGACATAAAGTTATTCGTATAATTCGTAGAAATGACGACATGTAAAGATATTATAAAAATAAAATGTAAAACCATTTAAAGAAATAAATATTATTTCTTATATAATATGTCTTCTATAATGATACAAGCGGACAAGGAATTGAAAGAACTATACAACTTACATTTTCCAGAAGCATTAGCAGACGATAGAAGGATTAAGAAATACACTAGAAGAGAAACGCTTCAACGATATAGAAAATCCTTTAAGTTTTGGGATGAACAGAAAAACAAAGCATTAGAGACTCCAACAATGTTGAATATTCACAAATGCCAAATTTGTGAAGAAGCAATCGCACAACTTAAATTAAGGGTGATGATTGTATTAAATAATAATTTAATTTAAATGTAAAACCATTTAAAGAAATAAATTATATTACTTATAATATAGATATGGGGAGACACAATAAATATCTCACACCTGAGGACAAACGAAAGGCTAACTCCGAAAAGGCTCTTGCATATTACAAAAGAAATAAGGATGAAATTAATCAAAAGAGGAAGGAGCAATTAAAAGAACGAAACAGAAAACTTAAAGAATATGAAGAAACGAAGGCGAGAGGAGTATTAAAAAAACAAAAAACGAAAAATGATTTTTTTTTCTCATAAATGAATTTCATGTTAAAGGTAAGACAATCTTATATATATAAAAAGGTAAAACAATTTAATTTATTTTCATTATTTTTATTTCCTCACTAATATAAAAGTAAAATATGCCACCACCATTACCGCCCAGACCAACGAAGGAAAATGTAGAACTAGCGAAGGTAAGGGCGAATTTGAGGAAAACTACAACAAGAGAAAACACAAGGGAATTTAAAGTAGTAGAGTTAAAATCTAGGCGAGACAATGGATTAAACTCTCTTACATACGAGAAGCAAGGATTAGACATAAACTTTTATGATACTGACGCATTAGAGCGAGAGGTTCTACCTCCTATACTATTAGATGCGAAAATAAATGGTATGACAGGAAATGCTGATGTTCATATCACTATAACATACATAACAGACCACGAAGAATTAAATAGATATTATAAAAAGAAAACATTTAATTCTTTTCAAATAAAAAACTATGATGATTTTATTCAAATGTTGAATGAGTTTAACATAAGCAATATTGAAGCATCTGGATTAGGTTATGACCGAATCATTGAATATGCTAAGGTAGTAGTAGTTCAAGAAAACGGAGGATGCTATGAGGGAAAATACAAAAGCAAACAAACGAAATATGAGGAAAGTATATTAATATCTCCCGCCAGCAAAATGATAATTGCTTGTTCTTCCTTTGTCAAGACATTCTTAATATGCCACTTATTAACAGAAAAAGATGTAATGGTATTAGAGAACAATTCAATCTTTCTAATGATTGCCCTATACCATTCTCTACTGCCGTAAAAATCCTTAATACTTTGATAAAGGCAGGAAAGACATACGAAATAACAAATTCTCTAACAAAGGAGACAATAAGCACAAACGAAATAGGAGAAGAAGCGGATATTATGATTTACTTAGAGAATAACCACTATTTTGGATTAATTAAAATATACAGAGTAATATTTAAATCCTTCCGTCCCTTGAGTATATCCGACTATATAGCAGTCGTGAATATCAAAGCCGTCAGCGAGCGTGTTATTTCTAAAAGTTTCTAGGTCGTAATGAAGAACTTCATCTTTGTTATTATATTTTTCTTTATGAGACTTCGTTATTAAATGTCTCTTTCCATTCTTTAATATTTCTCTATTCACATAATTAATAACTTTTGGATTACAAGTATGTTTAGTAAAATACTTAGTTAAGCATTTTTAACATTTCTTTTTACATGGTATTGATTGTATTTCTAAATTTCTTGATTTAGTCTTAGAGAGAGGAAGAAAATTAGCAATAGAATGGGCTGACAAACAACTACACAACCCAGTCAAGAAAGTAGCAGGAGTAAGAAAAAAGAGAAATACAGATGAAGAAGCACCGATTTTATAGTGAATGGATTTAACGGGGCGAACTTCGACCACTACTTTATTAAACAGGAATTAATAAGAAGAGGTATCAAACCAAAATCTCACATGATTAATAACGGCTCAATAATTTCTTTACAATTTGAAAATATTAAAATGTGGGATATGTGTAAGCATACTCAGGGGACATTAAAATAAAACTTAGAAAATATGAAATGTAAAACTCTTAAAGGAGATTTTGACCACGACAAGGCAACTACTTGGGAAACAATGAGTGAAGAATTAAGAAATAAGTGTCTTGAATATTTGAAGTGTGATGTTATGGGGTTAAAAGAGTTATATGACAAAATAAACACAGAGATATTTGAAAAACACTCAGTGAATTTAACTTCATACATTTCAACTTCAAGCCTCGCCTTCAATATCTGGAAGAAAATGATTTATGGTAAGCACGATGTAAGACTTCCAACGATTGAACAAGAGAAGGCATTTAGAAAAGCGGTTATCGGAGCAAGAACATATCCAAGTAAAAAAAGATTTGTTTCACAATACAAGGACTACTTAGCAGGGAAAATAACATTTGATGAATTAACCGATTATTTAGTTGATGCGGATGTCGTATCTTTATACCCAACAGCGATGCTTAATTTATTTATGGATGGAGAAATTAAGCAGGCTATCGCACCATTTGATTATAATAATCTCCCTATCGGTATTTACAATGTTGATTATATCTCTCCAAAAGACATATTACATTCTAGAACAGGACAGAGAAATAAAATGGGTTCATTAAAGTGGAATTTAGCCTATATGAAAGACCAATCGCTTACAAGTGTTGATATTGAAGATATGATTAAGGAAGGATACGATATAACAATTCATAAAGGATACTATACAGAGGAGGCAGAACCAGGTATTCAAATAATATATATTAGAAATGTTTAAGGCGAAAGAAAATAGCGAAAAAGGCACACCGCAATATTTATTGGCCAAACTATTTATGAATTCGTTATACGGAAAGATGATACAACGACCTATCCCAACTGAAGCAGAATATATTAAATCAAATGAGGAGTATTGGAAATTTTGGACGAAAAATTATATATCCGATGTGGAGCATTTATTCTAGCATATAGTAGGCGAATTATCTATAACTACATAAAAGAGGCTAATCCAAATAAAGACATAGAGGCTGATTTCTATTACACCGATACCGATAGTCTAGTGTTGCATGTTAAGTTTGCCAAACTAATCAAAAGACTTGGTGATAAATCTCTAGGTGGAAGAACAGACGACTTAGGAGATTGTTGTAAGATAATAAGAGGAATATGGATTGCTCCTAAATTGTATATGTTAGAATTTACAACGAATGAAGCCTTTCTCCCTTACCTTACTAAGAATGACTTGAAACATAAAGACAAAGGTGTTCATATAATTGAATGCTACGAAAACGAAGGAGTAAAAAAGAGATACTACCGCCTCAGAGGTAAGGGGTTGAATTCAAAGGGGCTAAATCCAGAAGTATATGAAAAGATGGATTTAGGTGAAAGCATTGAAAATGTTAGAGATTTTCAAATGAAGAAAATCCATTTATCACGAAATAGCAAACAGCAAAACATTAACAATTTCAGCATAGTTCATACTACAAATATAAAAAAGAAAGTTAATGAGAATAAATGGTGTGGTCGTGAGTTTATCAACAAAAATGATAGTATCCCTCACGGCTTCCATATCCGCTCCTAGATTAATGACATTTGTAAATTCACGCTTCTGCTACCGCTCTCGCGTGTTTTACAAACAACGATGTTTATGAGCAAGCGAAAATGAGCATGCGAATGAAAGCGATGCTCGTAAATATCAATTAATTAATTTTTTTTTCTATAATTTTTTTTACCAGTCTATATAGACCAATGACCACCCTCACTAGACTATGTGAGAAGTTTGAGAAACTCTCTATTGAAAACAAAAAAGAAACATTTTCTCTTACCGATGTTAAAAAGATAATTACTGACGAAATCCAAATGATTGAAAATGCACGGGCAGGCAAGCCAAGGGATATTTTTCCATTTGGTAAGTATAAAGGTAAGAAAATTCAAGATGTAGCGGTTATTGATAAGCCATACCTTGAATGGGTAGTGAAACAGCCGTGGTTTGATAAATTTACAGACATTAAAAGTGAAGTAAAAAAATATTTACAATAAAAATTAATATTTACTTTATATATATATCAATGACTGACCTGTCAACCAAACAGGACTACTTGAATGAAATTGAAAAATGGAGCCTTGACAGCGAAATTAAGAAACCTTCAATTAAATGGACTAAGCCTGATATTGTTTCTTTCTATGTGCAATATAAACCACGTGATGACAATGTAAAAGTAGTTATACCACCATTGCAAGATAAATCAGCATTTGCCATAACGGATAAAGAAGAAAGCACACCTTTTAAGGAGGCTGATTTAAAAGAGACTGAAATTACCGAAATAAAGACTAATGTAGGTGAAGAGATAGCACAAAATGAAACAGATATTTTTCTTCAATATGGTAAGTATAAAAAAATGAAAATTGAAGATGTTGCTAAGATTGATAAACCATACCTTGAATATTTAATTCAGCAACCTTATTTTAATAATAAAGATGCGGTAAAAAAATATCTCTGATATTTATCAACTTCACTCCTATCTGGCTAATCGCCAGATTTCCCGTTTGTTGATAATCATCGTCTACAATTTTAATTTTTTGTCTGTTTTCGATGTTTATGAGCAAGCGAAAATGAAATGAAAGCGATGCTCATAAATATCTATTGATCTTCTACGAAGTTAGCGATAATATTGACATTTCCTCCTCCACCAGCAGAGACAGACTTCTGCGTAAAGTTAATACATCACTCGGCGATAGGCATATATCATAACTTCTAAGATTGATTTGTTGAGTTGATTGAGAATTTACATATAGTTTAAAAATTGTTGTTCCGTTTGCGATAGCACTCGCCTTTGTGTCAGTATCTACAATCGAATACTTAGAATCAACATCTGCAAAACCTGCTCCAGTTAGTGTTCCATTAAATACCATTCTGACAACATTCGACTTAGTATCTTCATTTGTAATACTTATCAAAGTTGGATAAACATTTGAATAATTTGTTAAATTAGCACCGCCCGCATCAAATACCACTTTGTTTCTTATACTAATAATAGGACTTTCAGTGGTGTTTGATGCTTTACTTCCTTCCACTTCGTTTGTTATACTCGTGTTTATCGTATTCGTTCCCTCAATGAATAAACTGGCACTCGCTGCTTTAAGAGTTTGTATTCCAGTCTTTGCATCATTTCTCATTACTGCCGTAAAAGGTAATGTTGTATTTCGCAGGCTTACACCATTATTAGCATTCGCATACTCAATCATATGAAATCATTGAAATAATCCGGTTATGGGATTTTCAATATAAAACTTAATAGCACCAAAACATAAATATTGAAATTGAATTTGAAATACATTTCCTTTGCTCCAGTCTAAGTTTGGCATAGCATAATTTCCATCGCAAGGGTCGTCCCAGTCTTCTTGGTCGATATAATCTACACCACCTCCCGTACAATGTGCAATATTCATTCCTGCTTGATTTTTGTAAAAATAAAATCCATCAACGAGATCATTTCCTATTCCAATATATGAATAGTAATCTTTTGTATCATCCGTTGTCCATAGAGCAGTAAAGCGGGCTAGGACACCCATTCCAGTTCTATATTTTATTCTCCTTTTACTTACCAGTCTAGCATCTGCCGTAGCATCAGCAGTTGTTTTCAATTCAGCCATATTATTCAAAAATGACACAGACGATTTTGTTTCTGTTTTTGTCCATATCCTAGTATTAATTGTATATGGAAAGATTTCCTGTAAAACTGGTGTTAATTGACCTACTACTGCTTCGCCAAAAGCGGTTTTTGAATTATTTGTTTCAATATTACCATCATATCTAACGCATTTATAAATTCGCCGTCAGGATTTTCTGCGATTAAGTTTCTCTGGTGGGGCAATCCTATATTGTAAAAAAATAAATTAACTATCAAAATTAATTATCGCATCACTAGGTTAAGACATAAGGATTTCAATTCCCTTAACAAGCACACTTCGTTGAAGAATGGCGAATGTGTAATGGTTAAGATTAGTTACGCCTGCACCGCTCGCATTAGCATTCGTATTTGAAACGAATTCATATCGTCGTTCAGTGTCTAGGCTCAAACCGCTCACCTCATAGCCGTCGGTGTCCTTATCGCACAGCGGGCGGTTATTGTCCCAAGTATCTACGTGGAACCAGTTGTAGTGATAGACATCGCTGTTTAGGATAGCACTTCCCTTCAACTTATCCTTCAAAATCATATAGTCTTCATTCTCAGATGTGTCAACGTCAAATTGTTGAAGGCGTGTCCCATCAAGTGTTGTATAATAACTAATAATTTTAGCATCTGCCCTGTTGTCATTATCAAAAGAGGTATTAGCACTCTCAGTGAAATAAAAGGCTGAAGTATAAATACGACGAATTCTTTCACCCTGCGAGCGATTCATCTTAATAACATAATTTTGACTTTGTGTTGAGAGGCTCTGCTTCCAAGCGATAGGATACTCAATCTTAAATGGAAAGCCTTCACCCGCAATCTTTTGCTGGACACCGAGGATGACATTCGGGTCAGTCTCAACAGCAAGGAATAGATTTAGGTTAGAGACGATAGCACCAGAGGTCGTAGCGGCAGCACCAGTTGAAATAGAACTTACATTAGTGCCATAGAATGACGAGCGGTTGGTTTCAGCCCACACAATCCGCAAATCCAAAATTTCATTAAATCCAATAGTCTTATCCAGTTCAAAAATAGTGCCAAACAACATACCCAAAGGAAACTTAACAGTATTATCACCACCGCCTTCAAAATACTTAGCCTCCTCAAAAGGAACATTTACCAAACTATAATTTCCAGCAGTGCTATCTGCGAGAGCGGTATCATCGTGGCGACGGGCATTAACAAGAGGCACTTTGTAGTTTGCTTGAACTGCAGCCTTAAGATTTGCTATATCTGCCGCATCAGTAATTGCCTTTCTTTCTGCTACGCTGCATTACACTTTTGAAGCATAGCACCGCTAGCAACACCAGCACCATGATTTTCAAGTGCCATAAATTTTTCATACTTCATTTCTGGTTTCCATATCACCTTAGTGTAGTTCCCCACATGTTGAAGATTACACAGATACTGCCCGCTTCGGCTTCGCAATTCAATAGTTTTAATCATAGACAGACAATCCAGATACGATTGTAGCGACCCGCACCACCCGCACCAGACGGAGTGTAAGTAAATCGCAACACACTCCTCGCAAGGTTCAAAGGACGAGTAGGAATTTCAAATGTGTTTTCCATACCACCAGCAGTAGTAAGTGCGACAGGTTGCGAGCCTTCACGGGTGGTAAGTTTGCTTAATTCATACTTACCAGTGAGTAGTTCCTTAGTCTGATGGACTAATTCTCCTCAATATTGGACAGGCATTTTTTGTTTTGTTTTTGAAGTTTTGTTGTTTTGGACTACTTCCAAAACGACGTAGGTGTAAATTAACTAATTCACGATAATATATAATAGCATAGAAAAAAATAAATAATTCTAAAATTACCCTACCGCGATTTCAACAAATTGAAGAATGAATTAAATAAACTAAAATAATTAGTTTCACGATAAATCAATAAAGTCATAACGATACCCAAACCATTAAGATTTATGGCTTGGTCGTTTTCGTCTGTAAGTTAAAACCTATATACATTATTTGAAGTGGTGGATAATTTCTTACCATACTCAGACCCACTTCCGTCGTATATAATGGCTCCAAATGGAATTTCATTCGCCGTGTATATTTCTTGTAGCACGTGATTATCTCCTTCAACTAAGTCAGATTGAAGGTATAAAGTCTTTTCGCCACTTAGAATAATTACGTTCGGCGATTTAATAAAATCATTAGCTAAGAAATGTGTTGAGTTTCTATCAAACCCCATAACCTCGTGAATACGGGTATCATCATCAAATATAAACCGTGGTTGAATTCCCTTATTCTCTGAAACGCTGAATGTTAATTTGCCATCCTCTGGGTCTATGTTCGTATTATTACTGGATACAACATAAGTATAATTATTTGGGCTGTCTGCGGTTAGCACCTCCGACAACTTATTTTTTAGATTGTTCATTGTGTAGTTTCCCTCAGGTATCGTAATTAAAGCCTCATACCCGTCTTCGCTAAGAGTAAAAGTATTATATGGTGAAGCCACAGAGTAATACGATTTCGGCACATAGATATGAAGAATTTTGCAGTGTGTGGGATTGTCTAGCCCCTTCATATTGACTTCGTGTGTAAAGTCGCTGTCTGTGCCTGTTATTTGGTTTTTGCTGTTGATATAGTAAATACCCGAACTTCTTCCTCCCTTATAGTCCATTGTTATAGATATTTTAGAATAGCGCTTTCGTTATCACTCTCGCTTATTCTAAAACATCGTTTTTTATTTTGGAAAAAATTAAATGGGATACGATATTTGTAAAACACACGAAAATGAGTGAAACGAATGAGTGTGGATTTACGAATATCTTTTATAAAAAGGTGTCAAAACCATACCCATTCTGTGCGTTTAATTTCTCCGCTTCTTCTTCTTTTAAGTCTGTATAACCACTTGCAAACTTAAATCGCACTCCTTTCGCCCGCTCCATTAAAAAGCGCATAGCAAAGCATCCGCATGTGTCACTTGTATCAGATTGTTGTTTTACTTGATTAACCTTCATTAACAAATAACTATCGGGGTTGCTTTTATCTATTAGTTGTTTCATTTGTTGTTGAAAGTCTTCCGTTGGTTGGTAAAGCGCTAAAGGGTCATACACTTCAACACTCCTGTCTTTATCTAGAATTATCCATACTGCCATCCAGTGCTGTCCTTTTTTGTTACTAGGGTCTGTATTCATAATAAATCCGTATCGCTTTCTGCTTCCTGGCTTCAACTTGTAGATTTCATCGCTCGCTATCGCTCCGAGATACCATCCATATTTTTTCATTATATCATCTATTTCATTAGTCATTAGTCCCCGCCCCTTTATGTCGCTCGTGAGCGACTGCCCCGCGAGCAGGACTCCCTGCTGTTGCTCGTCTGTCTGTGGTTGCTTTGATTGTGGCTCGGGCTGTGGCTCCGCAGAACTTATGCTCGGGGGTGGTGCTACATCTGTCGGTTGTGTCTCCGCTGGTTGTGGATTTGTCATTTCAAATATAAGTTGTTTAGCATCTGGAGAATTTTCAAAACGTGATGGGTCTATTGGCGATAGAGTGCTATTTACAGGAGTTTTTTTTTCTTCATTCTTTTTGCTTTCATTTTTAGCAATCATTTTTGTTGCAAATTGTTCTAGTTTATCCCATCCATCTTCTGCCCATGATATGTTTTCAGTGATTTTTTGTGTGTATAACCATCTCTTTAAACTAGTGGCGTAGTCGTTTGAACCTTTGTTTTTATTATAGGGATATTAATGCCTGCTTTTTTAAGGTGATTTATTATTGTATGATTTTTCATTTTTTGACACGTTTTTTTCTCGTTTTCTCAGAGAACATTTCATCAATAATTCTTCGTCTCTTTTCTTCTTCCAAATCTTTTTCTTGTTTATTTACTTTGTCAGTTATATCAGTTATTTTTGGGGAAGATGTAGTTGCGGTTTTCTTTGGTTTATTTATAGTTGAAGGGGGATTCGGTTTCGCTATAATCGGCTGTGCAACTGGAGCCGTCAATAATCCCTGTCTATGTCGTTGTTCTGCCTGTACTTCCTGAATAAGTCGTTGTTCCTTCTTCTGTTCTAGACTTTTCTTCCTGTCTTTCCTTAATCTCCGCCAGTTGTCTTTTATGATCCCTATTCATTATTTCATTTAGTTCCTTAGTATCTGCTTTGATTTTTCTTTGTAGCCTCTTCTTCTCCTCGTCTAAATCCTCCCTTGTTGTCTTTTCCTTTTTCTCTATGGCTTCAATGCCCTCATACTTTTCCTTTCTGAGTTTGTCTAAGTGTTCATTAATGGCTGTTCTCGTATTTTGTTCTATCTCTGACAGACTCTGGACTTTTCTTAAATCCTCCTTCTTTGCTTTTTTCTTTGCTTTTGGAGTATCGCCACGCTCGCGTGGCTTACTTGGTCTGCTTAAGTATTTCATAAAAAGTTTAACAATTTGAAGTGTGCTCATATCATTTGTTTTCTTACCAAAATTAAGATAATATTTTTTACCCTTCTGGATAATATACGGCTTCCCGCTTTTATTTCCATAAACCCGCGGTGGGCGGACTTTCGCCCTTGATATTTTAGAATTGCGCTTCATGCTTCGCATTATCGCTTATTCTAAAACATCTATTTTTCTTTATTGAAAGAATAAATCGGTTTTCGATGTTTGAAAAACACCCGGGAGCGGGGTATCTCAAACAAGTTTGAGATTGGAGTGTAGATTTTCAAATATCTTTTAAAACTTAAGAGCACCACATCCTCTCTGCTTTCGCTTACCATACCCCAGTTTTGAAGCGGAACCCAGCATAAGGCACTCCAATACTGCTTAAGGCTCCAGCAGTCCTAGAGATTACTTTGTTATCGCGAAGGAACTTATTCACAGCCAAGGCTGTTTTTTCCACTTTTTGCCAGTTAATTTTTCCGCCAGCCTGCCCCTTACCCTTCTTACGCCCAGTCTTCTTTTTGCCTCCAGCCATTGTGGATGAGTTAATTGTTCGTTTGCCGAGAGATGTTTTTACTACCATTATAATAAGTAAAAAAAATAATTATTTAAGATATTTTATTATGATATTTGTAAATCCACACTCTCGCTACCGCTCCCGTGTGTTTTACAAACATCGTTTTTGCTTTAATTTTGATGTTTGACAAATATCTCAAACAAGTTTGAGATTGCGAGAATGAGTAAAGCGTGTCATGGTCAGCAAGAGCACCGGCCTGGCTGTCGTGGCCTTTGTGACTGCCACTGCTATTGACCTCATTCAAAGTAGGGTCCTTAACCGCACCAAGGAGGGCCGTCTGGCCTCTTACCCTAGCTTGGCCGTGCACGTGGCCGATGGAGGCCTGCTGTTTTCCATGCTGCCCAGGCTCATGGGCCGCGGCCAGCTTGGGATGGTAAGAGACAGCGACGCCGCCAAGCAGCTGTTCTTGATCGGCGCACTTTCGGAAGTCTTTAGTCAGTACTTCTACGAAGGCTACCTAAACCCCGCGGGCCAAGGACACTACCACTTCTAAAAAAATAATCTTGTGTCGCTAGTCTAAAGTGAACAATGCCAGTGGAAGAAGCTCTGCTGGCCTGGGCTCTGATCGTTACAACCGTTATCATCGTGGTCGGCTGTGTGCGCTCCTGTTGCAAACGGTTCTTGCGTCCAACGATCTCGTGCGACCTCGACAAGCCGCTGCCCACACACTACGTGACGCTCAATGACCTCCTCCGGCGGCCTTACCAAGCGCCAAGCGCTGCAGAAGCTCTTTGCGGACCTGGAGAATATACTGGACAACTGGGGGCTGCTGTCCCTCGGCGAGAGCAAGGACCTGCGCATGCAGTGGAACCTAGGTCTTGAAAACCAAGTTGCGACCGTTGAAAAGTTCTTTTTTCCTGCCTACAAGGACGGCAAGCTCGCCGCGTACGTCCAGAGCAAAGCTGGCATCTGGTTTCAAATATCATTTTAATCTGTAAGCAAGGTTTTTGAGGAGTTCATCATCAACACTTGAGACATAAAGAAAATTAAATCGTTCCTTTGTTGCTTCGTGATACTTTTGAAGAAAGTAATCAAAATCAAAAGATAAGTCTAAGTGCTTATACACGAGTTCCATTTTGTCCTGAGACTGGCCTGGAAAGATTAATGAATAATCTAACTGCTTAATGGCTTCTGGTCGTAGGTGATTCAGATACTGGTTTGACATAATCACCTTTGATTTATAGTGTCTGTTCTTTTTTAACAAATCACTTACGGACTTGTCTCTTAATCCGCTCCCTAAATCGTCCAAAACAAAAACAACCTCTGGCGAAATATACTTACTCGGTCGCTCTTTTGGTGCCTCCTTTATCTGTTTCTTTTCTTTTCCAAAGTATAAGAATTGCGGTTTCTCCATCGGTTCTTTATCGTCCTGTTTAATTTCACCTTCGTGTATATCTCCATCTTGATGGAGATTTTTGTCTAACTCATAATCAATGACATTCACACCATCTGATTTGAGAAAGGTATATACTGCCATCGGGTTTCCCCTGTTCTTAAAGTGCTTTATAAATGTAGTCCTTGTGTATTGTTGAAGCAATAATGACAATACGGGTTTTTCTGTCTGTCGTCCGTTTCAGTATTTCAAAGAGTGCTGTTGTTTTCCCGCTCTTCTTACGGGCAAGTAGAAATATGTTGGCATACGGCTCATTAAATAATTTATAACCTTTCGCCTGTTTATTACCTTCACCATCCTGCTTAACTGGTCTAACCTTTACGTTATTCAACTTCTCCATCTTATATATTCTAAGCAAGAAATAGTTATGAATTTCCAAATTGATACATTGTTGCTACGCAACGAATTCGTTGCGAATAAAATTCACAACATTGTGGGTAGGTTTCACCTACCCTACAAATTCCAAACAATTCTTCCCGCTAAATTTCCTGTATCAATATTTCCGCTGTCGGTTTCAAGGACTTTAAATGTATATTGTCCGTCCGTCCATCCAACGACACCTAAATTATAACTAAGGTTTGAAATGTTTGCTGTGGTGCTGTCGGAGAATGTACCAATAATTCCAATTCTATCCATGTAAAGAATTCTGGTTTTTGTCTCTGTTTGGTCGTTATAGTAGTGAATAAATTTTACATTCATTTTGGTAGGTGTGAAAGACATTTGAATGTTCTTGTTGAATGATTTACCCACAAGATCATTGCTTAGAAAAACAATCTTTTGGTATTTGTGCTCCGTCATCACATATATAAAGATTTGTGAAAACTTTTCAAAAAGTTTCTATATAATATAAAAAAAATGATTTTAATATTCTTGTTTGTGTTATCTCCAACTTGTTGGAGATTTGCTATGTCGCGGACTGCCTGCGACTTTTATAGCAGAGCAAATCAAACAAAACGAGATGCGTGTGTTTATTGTATTCAGAAAGGTATTGAAACCAAATTTAAATGTGTGTATAAGCCTATGAGTGATTGGTGTGTTAGTTTTGATGAAGCCCTGCCGTTAATATGTGCGGGTAATGATGCTTCGTCTTGGTATATGACACATATCTACGAGTGTCATTCTATTTAAACATAATGATATATAATAATAACAAAGAATAACAAACAATATGCCACGAGTTGGAGATTGTAAGAAAGTTAAAATTTATGCGATTAGGTCGCATCAGACAGACCAAATATATATTGGTTCAACTACACAAACATTCAAATTTAAATTGGCTCAACGACTTGGAAGACACAGGCACAGTTATAGAGAATATATATATGTCTGGCAAAAAAAAAGGAACATATTCAAGTTTTGAAATATTAAAATATGGGGATGATTACATTGAATTACTTGAAGACTACCCATGTGATAATGTAAATCAATTACTTCGTAAAGAAGGTGAATGGATTAGAAATAGTGATTGTGTTAATAAAATAATTGCTGGTAGGACTCCAGTTGAATGGAATAAAGACAACAAAGAAAAGGTTTCGCAAAGATTTAAAGCATATAGAGAAGCAAATAAAGAATACTTAGCAAGAAAAAATAAGGAATGGTATGAAAAAAATAAAGAATATGCAGCAGAATATAAGAAAAAATATAAAGAAGAGAAGAAGGATTATTTTAAACACATTAACAAAATATGGAGAGAAGAAAATAAAGAATACATAACAGAAAAACAAAAGGAATATTATGAAAAAAAAGCAAACTCTTCTTGAAAAAATAGATTGCGAAATTCATCAATGATTGAATGTTCGTGTGGGAGAAATATTAGAAAATATAGTATTTATGAACATCTTGAAAGTCAAATTCATTCTGACAATATGCTTGGTTTATCTGCTTTCGGTATTTAATTTAACTTTGGCGACGGGCAGATTATTCCAAGACACAATGAAAGAATAGAGACATAGGTATTAGAATTTGCACAACTAATTGACGGATCGCTTAATCTAACAATACAAAGGATTATAACACCAACCAATATTGCTATTTGAGTTGAATATTTAATTAATCTTGCATCTGTCCTTTCTTTAAAGCAACAACATCGCCTTTTTCTAAATTAATCACCTTTTCTGATAATTGTTGAACCGCTTTAATTAACGGGGCGATAAACTCGGAATAACCTATACCATAACCGACATCACCACTATCAACACATTTAACATCTTCTGGATTAATACTCACACCTTTCAATTTGCATTCTTTTCTTTGCTTTGGACACGGAACCATAATTGTTTCTTTTATAAAACCGCCAAATCTAGCATATCCATTTCTGTTAGTATTTCTTCTAATTCCTGTGCTATTAAGCCAGTCCTACATTTTTTAAATCATCAATCATACGATAGCAGACTGGATTTAACTTATTAATAAAATCTAAGCCTAAGCATTCCTTTATATCTTCTTTTTTTCTCCTGTCTGAATATTGAATTGGATTAGACAATACCCATAATTGTCCATCGCTTGCTTTCAAAGACATTAAAGCAGTATTTGAACTATTCTCCCATATGAACCCACTCGTTGAAGAATTATTCACTCTAAATCTAATAGCATAAGAAGTTAATCCTCCGCCAACTCCTCCTGCTGGTGCTGTTCCTCCACTTAATGATTTATTTGCTCCAGACTGAGACATATAAATCCCCCATGCTGAATCCCCAGTATCCCAAATAAATATTCCTCTCGCATTCGTCCCGTCTGTTTGTCCTTGAATTCCTATTTTCGCTCCATTAGTAGTTGTGGTCGTTAGCAACCCAGAGTATGTACTCCCCGCATTCGCCGTTATTAATCCTGCTGTACTTATGTTCATTGCTTCTGACCATGTTATATTACTTCCCGCCGTTATTCCTGATTTATAATAAAAAGCGAGTTTACCACCTTTTTGAATTAGAAAGTTTGAACCGCTGTGGCTTGATTTCCAGTTCGTGCCATCAAAATAAGTATCAAAACTTAAGTTTATATTGTCGTGTGCCCAGTTCAATAATTGAAATGTTGGATAAGCATCCGCCGTTGTTATTGCTTGTAAGTGTGCCCCTCCGATATTTGAAGCCGTCCCGTATAATTCTAAGCCCCCTGTCGCCCCATTTGCTGATTTCGTTGTGTTTTCTATAATTATTGGTTTGCCTGATGCTGTTGTTATTTTGTCGCTCGTTGTTAATGTTGTTGTAGTCATGCCAGCAGTTGAAGTGATTGATGTTCCCGTTATTGTTCCACCATTTGTTATGTTGTTTGAGTTCATATCCAAAGCACCATAAAATCGCATACCCCCAGCATTGTTAAAACGGACAATGTCAGATGAAGCACTTTTATTATCCAAAAGTTTTGAAATATAAAGACCTGCTCCTTTTACATCAAATGCTACATTCGTGAATACATAACCTCTTTGGTCTGCGGTTCCACTTGTAGTGGTATTTAGAGTAAATAAGAAATATTGATAATCACCCGATGTCTGTGAAAAGAATATATCTCCTCCATTTTGGTTTAATATCCTCGCCCCATTATATGTAATATTTCCACCATTAATGATAACTTGATTATTAAAATCGGCCGTTTGTGTTAAAGTTAGATATTTTATCGTAGTGCTCGTCCCGTTGAATGTTTTAATTCCTGTTATTGTTTGGTCTCCTGTTAGTTTCACACAATTGTCATCCAGATATTGTCTATTTACCGCTTCATTCGCATTTTGTGGTGCACCCAGATTAACAATCCTACTACTATTACAATCTAAGCAAGTAGCATTAAACCACGAAACAATCGTCCCGTCAATAATAAAACTTATTTTTTTCGCAGAAATTTCAAAGTTGTAATATGTTGCAGTTTTCATATCCAAACTAGCAATTGACCCGATATTACTGGTAGAATTGAAAACAATGAATGTTACCTTCGTTGTTGAATTGATTGAATTTCCAGTAATTTCAACACCACTGCTATATGTCTTAATTCCTGCTATTGTTTGGTTTCCTGTTAGTTTCACATTTTGCCCGTCTTTTGTATCAACATAACTTTTATTTGCTCCATCTGTTGAAGCGGAAGGGTCGGCTAAGTTTGTTATTTTGTTGTTATTCAAACTGAATGTTGTTCCAGTTGCGGTTATAATTAAAGTATTACCTGAATATAACTCACCATACGAACCAGTTATTTGTATCGGATACCAAGTCGCCGTTGCTGTTTTTTGTGCTGCAATCATTCCTATTTTTGTATCAAAGGCAATACCAATACCATCAAAAAGAAGTAGGATTGGACGAACCACTTACTTCTAAAGTTGATGTAAATTTTTTATTCCCTGCTATGGTTTGGTCTCCTGTTAGTTTAACCACCGAAGTATCAAGAACTGAAACATCCACGCCATCAACCAAATTCACATTTGTTATGCTTTGGCTTTTCATATCAAGACCCGCACTCGCATTTATTATACTGCTAAGTGTTTTAATTCCTCCTATGGTTTGGTCTCCTGTTAGTTTAACCACCGAACCATCAACTGCGAGATTAGCGAGATTAATTCCATTATACGTAGAAGCACCCGAAATAGCAAAACCGCCCATATTTAGTGCCCCCGTCATACTAGCAGTGCCGTCTAATCTAAGAAAGGGTGGTGTGGTGTTTCTTTATTGCCCCGTGCTATACATAAGCAGTTGGTTATCTGCTGGGAAGCCTGATATTGTCATATCGCTGTGGCTATCTATACTTCCACTTGCTGAAACTTTATCATTATTATCTTGGTGCTCAAATATCCATTCATCAACATCTTTGGTATTTAGTAAATTAACTCCTGTTATATTCTTCCTTCCCATACTAATATTACCGAATTCATCCACATTTATCGGAAATGTTTTATTTACCCAGTTTATTGAGTTATATGTTAGATAACTATTCATCGCTATCGGCGCGGTTATAACCACATCTGAAAGTGTATCAATTGAACCAAGGGCTGTATTCTTCCATTTGCCTTCTACATCGTTGTAAGTTAAGTATTGTCCGCTCGCTTGTGCAAATATGTTTGTGTCTATCAAATTATATAAACTGGTTTGGTGCGGATTAGAAGTATTAGAGCGGTGTTGAGTTGAGGCTTTGACTTCGTCGTTGTCTCTCACTCGTTGCTCTGTATAGTATAAATTTTTTCCTTCTTTGATGTCGGTTGTTGATTTGCTGGATAACCTTGTATCAAATCGGCCGTCAGTGTAATAAAGGTTTACGGGGTCAGCATCTTCTGGCTCTGTCTGTGCCCCCAGCCCACTATGTTGGTATTGGTTAAGTCTAAGTTAAGTATATTTAGACTATCAACAGCCAACTCATTAAGGCTTAGTAATGATTTATATTGACTTATATAAATAAATATTTAATTTGTAAATACTAAAAATATAAAAATCTTAGAATAGAATGCCGTCCCCCGAAGCAAGTCGTAAGAATTGGGGTAGTGCTGTGGAAGGAATAAAAGAGAAAGCGAAACAACGAAAGATGGAACATGCCAAAAATGTATTAGCACAACATAGAAATGCTGTAAAGCAAGAAGATGAAGATATGGAGGAACGAATAAAACAAATTGAAGAAAAGAACTTGGCTAAGGATATTATTACTGAACACGATAATGATAGCCAAGAGGAGAAGAGTGAGATCGAAAATGAAGTTGATTTCACTGATATCATTGCCGAAAAGATGGCGAAAATGAAAATCAAAAGAGCGAAAGCGGAAACTAAGCGAGCAAAGAAGAATAAGAAGCCCGATCTATTTCAACGTGTCGAAATAGATCAGCCTGAGAGTGAAGAAAGTGAAAGCGAAAGTGAGAGTAGTGAAGAAGAAATACCAAAACCAAAGAAGGGGAAAGGTAAGAAATCAAACATTTCTGTTAATGTTTACAATCAATCTGAAAAGACACATAAGAAAGAAAAAATAATGATGTCTCGCGGATGCTTCTTAAGTTCTAAAGTCCAAATGTAAATAATCCAATCGGAGCATTAATGTGTCTCAACGATTTCTTATGTTTATTTCTCGCACCTACACATAGCAAAATACCACACTCACATTCTATAATTTTCTTTGAGTTTTCTTGAATAATATTTTTATTTTTCAAATAGATTTCTTTTTTTTAATTTTTTATTTCATCAATGTTTTTTACATAATACTCTTTATTTTTATTTCTACATCTCATTATTTTCAAGTTTCCATTTATTGTTAATCTCTTTGTATTTTTCTTTATTTATTTCGTAGTGATTTTTCTTATAAGTATCTATTTTTTCTTTATTATCTAAATAATATGTCTTGCTATCACGACCTTCAATTATTCTATTAATACATTCTGTTTCTCTAATTATTTCTCCTTCTCTTTTGTGTAGTTCATCTTTATTATTACATTCAAACAATTCCATTAATTCAATATAATGAGATTGTTGTTTAATAATTTCAAATGACGACACATAATTCGCCTTTCCTTTCATATACGATTTATAACTACTTCTATGGTCTGATAGTCGTTGAGATAAAGTTTGAGTAGTAGAATCAATATAAACATCATTACTTTCATAACATCTTAAACAATAAATCTTTCCTTGTTTAAAATCAGGCATTATCTGGTTTTTACTGGTTTTTACTGGTATATATAATATATAATAAAACTTTAACATAAAATTAATTATATAATATGGACGAAAATGAAGGGAAAAAAAGAGAAGAGTCATTAGAAATTCATTATCAGAAAAAGAACCCGAAAATATGGAACACGATATGGGCGGACAAACCTTTAGACCAAGTGTTCCTAGATTTGGCAGACATGAGTAAAATAAAGGACGAAAAGGGGGATGAAGGCTATGCTTGGATGCTTTGTTGGATCGATTGTCATAGTCGATATTTAATAATCATTCCATTAAAAAATAAATCAGCGAAAGAAGTTTATTATGCTTTGAAATCAATCAAATATAAACCAAAATCAATTACTACCGACAGCGGGGGAGAATATAAAGGAGTAACCCGTGAATATTTTATTGAAAATGGAATTAAACACGACGTCGTTGAAGTTGGCGACCATAGAGCACTTGCGGTTGTTGATAGAGTGGTAAGAAGTATAGGAGATGGCTTGACCTTTTATTTGAAACCAATCGTAATTTTGATTGGGTTAGTTATTAATATATTCAAGACTTAGTAGATGCTTATAATCATAAAGTCCATAGAGGAATTATGGCAAAACCAGTAAATGTATTTTTCGGGAGAGACAAAAATAAACAAGTGATAACACGTGATAATTTAATTGACGAATTCAATGTTGGCGATAGTGTAAGAAAAGAAAACAAAGAAATATTTTCTCCAAAGGCGGTAAGACTTTCAGCAAAATTATTTATACCATGAGAGGGCGTTCTGGCTTCAAAATTATATTAAATAACGATGAGTTAGTAAGTCCCAGAGATTTATTGAAAACTGATTTTGTTAAACCAATTGACGAAGAAAAAGATATGAAGGAGCAAACTAAAGAAGTTATTAAAGAGAAAAAAACAAAAGAACTACTAAAGCGTGAAGACATTCAGCCAGAGAACATAAGAACTTCAAAGCGAGAAAAGAAAGCTAAGGTCATACTGGATTTATAAGCGAAAAAAAATGAGCGATGAAATATATAGATTAACATCAACCAGAGTTGAACTGGCGACCAATTTTTCAACAGCATGCTTGCTAACTATTTATCTATATACTCA
The DNA here is from genome assembly GCA_019918135.1 of Paulinella micropora. Taxonomy (NCBI): domain Eukaryota; phylum Cercozoa; class Imbricatea; order Euglyphida; family Paulinellidae; genus Paulinella; species Paulinella micropora. The sequence goes on from WBZZ01003628.1 coordinate 23,529, forward strand.
TCGCCTAATATTTTGCCGAAAAATAAGGTATTTGAAATATTATCCGCACGTCAAATTCTAGAAAATTCTATTTCCGCGAATATCACCATGCGACAAAATTTCACTTTTTTGTTGCGACATTTTTTTCATTTTTTTGGTTTCAGTGTCGCAGAGGTTGCGACAGAATTTCACTTTTTTGTTGCGACAAAATTTCACTTTTTTGTCGCAGTAATGGATTTAATTCCTAGTAGAAACAAAACTAAAAATGATTGGTTGGAGGAATATGAAATTCGTCGACCTTGTAAGGATAGACTAAATAAGGATAAAATCGCTTGCGAAGAACGAATTTCAAAAACAGATAAAGAAATTGCTCATCTCGTCGAAAAGAAACAGACAGACATAATTAAAGTTGATGCTATCAATGAGATGTTAAAACGAATGACTATTGAAAATAATGAAGTAGAGGAGGATAAACTTATTCGCTTGAAACAAAAGAAATTGGAAAAAAAATAAACAAAGAACTCGATAATTTATATAGGTGGAAAAATGATAATCGTGGCCAACTTTCCGCTATTGTCTTGAATAGAATTCTCGTTGGTATTGAGAAAGAACATTTATCGTTTAATGCTTCTTTTAACAAATATTCCAGTGATGGTATTAACGAATACGTAAATAATAGCATTAATAGTAATATTAAACGTGAAAACGATAGGAATATGTACAGAGTCTTCAGAACCGAGAATGCATGTAGCAACTCGGAATAAAAAAGACTTAGTGTCAGTTGTTTCGGATTACTCCAAAACAACGATGGTTTTTTTAAAAACCAGGTAAACCCCACTCACATTCAAAGAAATTTCTATTACACATGCTTTTTGTGTGTGTGTAATAGAGTATGGGAGAGCCGAATGAATTAGTTGACGGAGTTGGTGGAATCAACCTGGCTGGTGGTAAGCCCTAACTCAAAAGTTTCTTTTTTTTGACAATGAATGTGGTTGTAGGTTTCTGGAAACCTTGGGATGAAGTTAAAAAAAAGCCCCTACCTAACATAAAGACACACAATTCATTCGTGTGTCTGCTGGGTTTGTCGGCCTCGGTTTGGTGGATGGTTTTGACGCATTCCAAAACGAAACCAAGTATTATTATACTCGCAGGGCGAGTGACAGAGATGAGAATTATCTTTTCGCTTGGGTTCCTCTGGACAAAACCATGAGGAATCCGAGAAAGAAAACTTACTTTCTTGTTTCGCTCAAGGTTGGGGAGGGGAGGGAGGAAATCCTTGTCTTTCCTTCTCTCTCCGCCTTAATGAAAAAAGTGGGGGATAATGAAGAATCCATGAAGTAGATTACTCCTATTTTTAAAACATTTTTTTATTAAATGAAAGGGTTTCTCATTGTATTGTTTTATTTTTTCTCTCAGTGCTCTGTAGGTCTAGGGCTCTTTGGGGTGTTTTGTGCTCTCGTATTGATTGTGCGCCAAATCAATAGGAGAAGAGA
>WBZZ01003628.1:37500-45000 GCA_019918135.1 Paulinella micropora
GTGTGTGTGAGAGAGAGAGAGAGAGAAAGAAAGAGAGAAAGAAAGAGAGAAAGAAAGAAAGAAAGAAAGAAAGACAAGAAAGAAAAGAAAAAAAAAAAAAAAAAAAAAAAAAAAAAAAAAAAAAAAAAAAAAAAAAAAACCTGCGTAGTAACGGCCGCGCAGGGCTTTGAGCGCTGCCTCTGCCTCTTCTTCCGTCTTATACGTCACGTAAACATTGCCAAACATATGGTCTCCTGTAAGAGTAACCATACCGGTGTTATATATTTTTCTCTTTAAAAGAATGAAAGAAGAAAGAAAGAAGGGAGAAGGAAGAAAGAAATAATAATAATAATAATAATAATAATAATAATAATAATAATAATAATAATGTATCTCCTGCCAATGAGCCAAAAGGCCATGTGCATCCAGTCCTCCATTCCATAAGGAAAGTCTCCACACCAATCGGTGGAATAAAGGAAGTGACGGCATAGAACATTACTCTAGGAGCTTTATACCAATCAGCCCATTGAAAAGGACCAATGGCCTATGTACTCCCTAATAATAATAATAATAATAATAATAATAATAATGATAATAATAATAATAATAATAAGTTCTTGTCTTATACGTCACGTACAAGTTTCCGAACATATATCTTATCTGTCTTGTTTCGTTCATACTGTTTCTGTTGTGTTTGTTTTTGTTGATGTTACTGTTCTTTATTCTTATCGCTATTGTTAGTGTGATACTATGCTATGGAATGAAGGTTATGACCATGATTATGATGATCATGATTATTATATATCATGATCATTATTGTTATCATGATCGTGATCTCTCTCTCTCTTTCTCCCCCCCCCCCCCCCCCCCCCCCTCTCTCTTCTTTCTCCTCCTCTCGATCTCTCTCTCTCTCTTCCTCTTTCTCCTCCTCTTTCTCTCGATCTCTCTCTCTCTCTTCCTCTTTTTCGTCGATCTCTCTCTCTGTTTCTCTCTCTTTCTTTCTTTCTCTCTCTTTCTTTCTTTCTCTTCCTCTCGATTGCTCTCTCTCTCTCTCTCTGATCTCTCTCTCTCTCTCTCTCCCTCTCCATCTCGATATCTCTCTTCCTCTCTAATCTCTCATTCCCTTCCCCCCCCCCCCCCCCCTCTCCTCCTCTCCTCATATCGGACCCAAGTTTTCGACAACGTTGATAAGCTCGACCTCCCCAAATTTCATGAACTCCTCTGCAATTTCCTCAAAGAAATCTTCGAAGTGCTCTGGCAGAGGAAACAAGCAAGCACAGATGGAGTGCTGGAAAGGCAGGGTTAACTACAGCTGGGAATAAAGTAAGATTCCAAACTATTGATAGCGAAGAACAAAAAATCAATGGATAAGAGAGAAGAGAGAAAGACAACGAGGTGAGAAAGAAAAAGAGCACGGGGTGTGACACAACTCCGCCGCCAAGGGCCTTTGAAATGTAACGAAAACACGAAGACGAAATGATCTAAAGAAAAACCGTAAGTGTACCTTGGTTCTTCTCTTCGTCTTGCGTGCCATCAGGACTGTACAAACAGACACAGACAGAACATGAATACTTAACAGACTGGGGCTGCTTGTTTCTGCATTCATCTGGTCACTTCAATAGCTCTAAAAACGATGAAAACTGTCCAATAATCATGGTCCAGCTATCTACAATATGTGAATATGACTATCCTCATCTCATTATCGGGTTTCAGTGTCTTACTTTGGCGGGGGTGCGATGTACATGTGCGGGATCAAAAGGTTCTGAGAGAAAGTGGGTCGGAGATGAGTTCGGGAGCAGCGATCCCCATGACGGCAGGCGCCGATCTTGTAGTAGAAAGGACAGTTGACTCTGTCCTCCTCTGTCCCGATGATACGAGAAAGGTGTGATGCCATTTTCTAAGATCCCACCAAGCAGCTGCCTGAACAGGACCCTTGAGAGAAACAAGAAAACCGTTTCAAAATATATAAACAATGCAAACCATAAGAAAGATGTATGACAGTGTGAGTACGTACAAGCGTGGCATATTACAAACAGGTTGGCAGACACAGCCAGCAAGCAGACATAAGAGGGGCTGAGGGTGCGAATTCACTTTGACTTTTTAGACTGAATGGCAACTCCATGCCTTCAGGACTAAAAAAGATTTGAAATTCGAGAGGGCGGAGTCAAGCCGATGGCAAGGAAGGGCCGGCCAAGTTACAGATGTCATTTTTTTTGAACGTTGTCCCTCTAATCAGCGTCATTTTTTTTACAAAAAGTCTATCTTGATTCATTTCCATGCTGCTTGCCCATGCTCAAAGACACTCTATGCTTTGCAGTAAGTTGATAAGCATTCTTAATTTCATCGCTCGGGTCACTACTTACGTGTTCAGGCGCTGAAGGAAGCCCATGAACGTCCACCCAGAATCGAGTTAACTGCGGGAAATCTTCACAAGACCCGTTTCAGTTCGACTGGGACTTCAAAAAGGTTTGGCCAACAATCGTTTCACACGAAAAGATTATGTTGGGCGAACGAGGTTCCTATCAGCTCGCCGAGTTTGAAATTGAGCAACAACGACAACAGGAAGGCAAATCGACGGCCTTAGACAACAGGCGATGCACCCTGGTACTGTTAGACAACAGGCGATGCACCCTGGTACTGTTTCGAATATATGCTTTGTTTATGTTGTTTCATGTTGTGTCTGTCTTGTGTTTGTGTGTGTGTGTATGTGTGTGTGTTTATCATGTGTATGCATGCATGTATGTATGTGTATGTATGTATGTATGTATGTATTTATGTGTGTATGTATGTCATGTATGTATGTATTTATGTATGTTTTAAGATGTATGTATGCATGTATGTATGTGTATGTATGTATGTATGCATCTATGCATGTATGTATATGTGTGAGTGTGTGTGTATGTATGTATGTATGTTTTAAGATGTATGTATGTATGATGTACGTATGTATGTATGTTATGTATCTTATGTATGTTATGTATGTACATATGTATGTATGTATGTATGTGTGTATGTATGTATGTATGTATGTACATATGTATGTATTTGTGTGTATGTATGTATGTATGTACGTACGTACGTGTATGTAATGTATTCATGTATGTTGTATATGTATGTATGTATGTATGTATGTATGTACGTACGTACCTACGTACGTACCGCACCGTACGTACCCATGTATCTATCTATCTATCTATCTATCTATCTATCTATCTATCTATCTATCTATCTATCTATCTATCTATCTATCTATCTATCTATCTATCTATCTATCTATCTATGTATGCATGCATGCATACATGCATGTATGTATGTATGTATGTATTTTTGAGTGTATGTATGTATGTATTTGTTTGTGTATGCATGTATGTATATCTATATATGTATGTATGTATGTATGTATGTAATGTATGTATTTAATGTATGCATGTATGTATGTATGTATGTATTTATGTATGTATGTATGTATGTATGTATTTACGTACGTACGTACGTACCCATGTATGTATGTATGTATGTAGTGTGTATGTATGTATGTATGTATGTATGTATGTATGTATGTATATATGTATGTATGTATGTATGTATGTATGTATGCACGCATACATGCATGTTTGTATGCATGCATGCATGTATGTATGTATGTATTTATGCATGTATGTTTGCGTGTATGTTTATGTGTGTGTATAGTGTGCGTGTGTGTGTGTGTGTGTGTGTGGGTCTGTCTGTCAGTCTGTTTATCTCCGTCTGCAGTTTGATTCTGTTCAAACCAGAAACACATTCTTCTTCTTCTTCTTCTTCTCCTTCTTCTTCTCCTTCTTCTTCTTCTTCTTCTTCTTCTTCTTCTTCTTCTTCTCCTCCTCTTTCTCCTCTTTCCCCTCCTTCTCCTTCTTCTTCTTCTTCTTCTTCTTCTTCTTCTTCTTCTTCTTCTCCTCCTCCTCCTCCTCCTTCTCCTCCTCCTCCTTCTTCGTCTTCTTCTTCTCCTCCTCCTCCTCCTCCTTCTCCTCCTCCTCCTCTCCTCCCCTAGGTTCTACGGCTGCTCTGCGGTTTTGTAGTGGCCGCCTTTGTCTTTTGGATCTTAGAGTATAACACATATGATCATCATGAACTCCACGCTCACTCCGTGGACTCCCATTTCGTAGAGGAGTTACAGCCCTGGTATACATTGGATAAAATCATCAACGAAGGCATCCAAAAGGTTAGTTTGAAGAAGAAGAAGAAGAAGAAGAAGAAGAAGAAGAAGAAGAAGAAGAAGAAGAAAAGGAAGACGGATAAGATCATCAACGAAGGCATCCAGAAGGTTTGTTTGAAGAAGAAGAAGAAGAAGAATAGGAAGACGGATAAGATTATCAACAAAGGCATCCAGAAGGTTTGCTTTGTCTGGCGTTTTTGTTCTCGCTCTCCTTTTCTTCTTCTTGTTCTTCTTCTTCTTCTTCTTCTTCTTCTTCTTCTTCTTCTTCTTCTTCTTCTTCTTCTTCTTCTTCTTCTATTAAATGTATCTATCTATCTATCTATCTATCTATCTGTCTGTCTCTCTATCTGTCTCTATCTATCTATCTATCTATCTATCTATCTATCTATCTGTCTATCTATCTATTTATCTATCCATTTTTCCATCCATCCATCCATCCATCTACCTTTCTATCGATATATTGGTCCATTCATCTATACACCAAGCTACCTTATCTTTTGTGTGTGTATAGATTGGACTGGGCTGTGTATCTATCTATCTATCTATCTATCTATCTATTGCCTCCTATACTACCCCCGGACAAGAACTTTCAGCACCGGCCAAGCTGCACACCAACCACTGTCTCGCTGTGGTTGGTGTCTGTGCCCAGTTCAAGCCGAAAGGTAGCCGAGCCCTTTTGAACTATACGGGACAACACTAGAACACTCCCCAGGAGCGTGTGCCCTAAGGACCACGCCCATAGATTAAAAATATCTATCTATCTGTCTATCTGTCTGTCTGTCTGTCAGTCTTTATATCTATGCATTTATTTATCTACCTACCTACCTACCTACCTACTTACCTTCTTACCTATCTACCAATCTATCTACCTACCTACCTATCTATCTCTATCTATCTATCTATCTATCTACCTATCTACCTATCTATCTATCTATCTATCTACCTATCTATCTATCTATAGGACGCCTGTGGAGACTGGCTTCTTTTCTTCTTCTTCTTCTTCTTCTTCTTCTTCTTCTTCTTCTTCTTCTTCTCCTTCTCCTTCTTCTTCTTCTGCTTCTTCTGCTTCTTCTTCTTCTTCCTCTTCTTCTTCTTCTTCTTCTTCTTCTTCTTCTTCTTCTTCTTCTTCTTCTTCTTCTTCTTCTTCTTCTTCTTCTGCTTCTGCTTGAAAACGTCTACATGCCCCCCCCCCCCCCCCCCCCCTCTCTCTCTCTCTCTCTCTCTGTCAGCGTGAATTCCCAGGCGCAGTGGCAGCGGTGGCATTTTTGGACAGCGACAAAACTACTCACTTGCTATACCATAAGGTGTACATACATACATACATACATACATACAGACATAACACATATACATACGTACGTTACGTACGTACGTACATATATACATGCACATACACACACATACATACATACATACACACATACGTACGTAGGCATTCGGGTCCTTGACGTACGGTGTTTTGCCACCCGTACATACACACACATACATACATACATACACACATACGTACGTAGGCATTTGGGTCCTTGACGTACGGTGTTTTGCCACCCGTGGTCGACCCAGATTATGCCGCAGCGGGTGGGATAGGAGAGAGAGAGAGAGATCGAGAGAAAGAGAAAGAGAGGAAGAAAGAGAGAGAGAGAGAGAGAGAGAGAGAGAGAGATTGAGAGAAAGAGAATAAGAAAGAGAAAGAGAGAGAGAGGGAGAGAGAGAGAGAGATTGAGAGAAAGGGAATAAGAAACACACACACATACACACACACACACACAGAGCTTTCCCACCCGTGGTCGACCCAGATTATGCCGCAGCGGGTAGGATAGAACATACACACATCATCATCATCATCATCATCATCATCACACACACACACACACATACACACACATATAGGTATTTCACCTAGTGTTACTTTGGATACGATCTACGACTTGGCTTCTCTTACCAAGGTCTCACCCCCCCCCCCCCCCCCCCCCCCCCCCCCCCCCCCCCCCCCATCTCTCTCTCTCTCTCCTTCTACAAGTTGGCTTCTCTTACCAAAGTCTCGTTATTTTGATCTTAATACACACACACACACGCACGCACACCACCCTCACCCCACCCCATCTCCAATCTTGACGGTTTTGTGATCGCGCGCAGCGCAAGGCTAACAGGCGACCAACTCCCGACCGGGGCCGTGATGCAAAGGGTTGATGAAGTCGAGGTTGTAGAAGGTAACTCACAACGAGCGTGAACTCCCGAAACCTCGGCTTGGGTGGCCATCAGCTAATGCTCACGCCCCTGGGGGAGTCTTTTTTAGTCGTTGTTCCTGTATAGCTCAAGGGCTCGGCTACCTTTCGGCTTGAACTGGGCACGGGCACCAACCTGACCGGATGGTTGGTGTGCAGCTTGTGAAGTGCTGAGAGTTCCTGTCCGGGGTAGCAGTGGAGGCTCATGGCTTTTCAAGCTATGCCACGCCCATAGATTAAACATAAACATATCTATCTATCTATCTATCTATCTATCTATCTATCTATCTATCTATCCATCCATCCATCTACCTACCTACCTACCTACCTACCTACTTACCTATGTGTCGGTAGGTATTAGCCACCACGGCCATCGCGCGCTACCTACCTACCTACCTACCTACCTACCTACCTACCTACCTATGTGTCGGTAGGTCCTGGCCACGACCACTGTCATTGCGCGCTGCTTACCTACCTACCTACCTACCTACCTACCTACCTACCTGACCACCTACCTACCTACCTACCTACCTACCTATGTGTCGGTAGGTCCTCGCCACGACCACGACCATCGCGCGCTACCTACCTACCTACCTACCTACCTACCTACCTACCTATGTGTCGGTAGGTCTTGGCCACCACCACGGCTATCGCGCGCTACCTACCTTTCTACCTACCTACCTATGTGTCGGTAGGTATTGGCCACGACCACGGCCATCGCGCGCTACCTACCTACCTACCTACCCAACCTACCTACCTACCTACCTACCTACCTACCTACCTACCTATCTATGTGGTAGGTCTTGGCCACGACCACGGCCATCGCGAGCTACCTACCTACCTACCTACCTACCTTTATCTATGTGTCGGCAGGTCTTGGCCACGACCACTGTCATTGCGCGCTGCCTACCTACCCACCTACCTAACTACCTATCTATCTATGTTTTGGTAGGTATTGGCCACGACCACGGCCATCGCGCGCTACCTACCTACCTGCCTGCCTACCTACCTACCTACCTACCTATGTGTCGGCAGGTCTTGGCCACGACCACTGTCATTGCGCGCTGCTTACCTACCTACCTACCTACCTACCTATCTATGTTT
>WBZZ01003628.1:50000-55000 GCA_019918135.1 Paulinella micropora
ACCTCAGCCACACACACACACACACACAACCGTCGTATTTGTTCTGTATGTTCTGGCATGCTGCAGCCTGGCAAGCCACACACACACAACCGTCGTATTTGTTCTGTATGTGATGGCATGCTGCAGACACACAACCGTCGTATTTGTTCTGTATGTGATGGCATGCTGCAGCCTGGCATCAGGGTCATGAGCTGATCACAGTGCGCCATTGTCTCACCCACACTGCCGGCTTCCCCGCGGATCCAGACCCTCCCTACCACTCCACGTACCTTCTCTCTCTTCTCTCTCTCTCTCTCTCTCTCTCTCTCTCTCTCTCTCTCTCTCTCTCTCTCTGTCTTTCTCCCTCTCTCTCCTTCCCCTGCAAACCCTGACCCACCCTACCACTCCACCTACTAGCTCTATTTCTCTCTCTCTCTCTCTCTCTCTCTCTCTCCTTCCCCTGCAAACCCTGACCCACCCTACCACTCCACCTACTAGCTCTATTCTCTCTCCTCTCTCTCTCTCTCTCTCTCTCTCTCTCTCTCTCTCTCTCCTTCCCCTGCAAACCCTGACCCACCCTACCACTCCACCTACTAGCTCTATTTCTCTCTCTCTCTCTCTCTCTCTCTCTCTCTCTCTATCTCTCTCTCTCTCTCTCTCTCTCTCTCTCTCTCTCTCTCTCTACCTCTCTCCTTCCCCTGCAAGCCCTGACCCACCCTACCACTCCACGTACTAGCTCCATTTCTCTTTTCTCTCTCTCTCTCTCTCTCTCTCTCTCTCTCTCTCTCTCTCTCTCTCTCTCTCTCTCTCTCTCTGTCTGTCTCTCTCCTTTTATCTTCTGTCCTATCCCGTCTGGTCTTGTCAGATCGAGCCTTGCCTTGTCTTATCATTATTATCTTACCTCATCAATCAATCAATCGATCTATCAATCAATCAGTCAAGATCAATCAATCAATCAATCAATCGGCTTGAGTGAGTAGCAATTTCAATTCTCTCAGAGTATCTTTTCTGGTTCTGGTCTTATCTCACCTTACTGGGATCTATCTATCTATCTATCTATCTATCTATCTATCTATCTATCTATCTATCTATCTATATATCTATCTATCTTAGGAGCTTCAATGCGCCTGGCCCCGCATGCCTATCTATCTATCTATCTATCTATCTATCTATCTATCTATCTATCTATCTATCTATCTATCTATCTATCTATCTGGCTATCTATCTTAGGAGCTTCAATGCGCCCCCATGCCTATCTATCTATCTATCTATCTTAGGAGCTTCAATGCGCCTGGCCCCGCATGCCTTTCTATCTATCTATCTATCTATTTATCTATCTATCTTAGGAGCTTCAATGCGTCTGGCCCCGCATGCCTATCTATCTATCTATCTATCTATCTATCTATCTATCTATCTATCTATCTATCTTAGGAGCTTCAATGCGCCTGGCCCCGCATGCCTATTTATCTATCTATCTATCTATCTATCTATCTATCTATCTATCTATCTATCTATCTATCTATCTATCTGGCTATCTATCTATCGTAGGAGTTTCAATGCGCCTGGCCCCGCATGCCTATCTATCTATCTATCTATCTATCTATCTATCTGTGCGTGCTCTGCACCGCCTGAACCCCTTGGAGAAGATTTTGCTCATGTTCACCCTTACGAAGATCTTTCGGGCCTCCTCGAAAAGAAGAGTCCAAAAGCGCACGTCCATCCGGACTACAAGTCGCAACCCGGCATTATCAACCTGGATTCCACCCACTGTGTTGACGCCGAGACATACTCCCATTTCGTCCATCGGACAAGAAGTGCCCCGAAAGAACCAACCGAAAGAAGAAAACGCCTGGTATTGCCATCAACACCAAGCGAATGGAAAGGCATTGAAGAAGAACTCCAATCCGCACTCCCTCTCATCCTCCCCTCCTCTCATCAAACGCCTGTCGTGTGACGAAGCAGTAGCGAAATTTGAAAGATATCTCTACGACTTCATATCACAACGGGTACCTGAAACAAAAACACAAGAACAAACTCATGAGCGCAAAAACCGCCACGTAACCCGGCTCCAAACAGAACTCACGGCAGAACCGACAACAAAAACTGGTCCAAAAGAGACAGCTGCGAGATCTCAAAAGGGCAGGTTCAATTCCAGCTGTTGCAAAAAGCCTGCAAAAAACTTGGCGAGTATTATTGAAAACCGGTAACCGCCTCCGCCGTCGTCTCAAGGAAGCAACTTTAAGCTCCGCTCAACGACAAGCAAATACACGCTTCCGAACTGACCCTCATAAGTTTGCCAAAAATCTGTTTCATCCCCCTTCAACCCAAACCACTTGCTCCCTATCCAAAGAAGACTGCGATTCCTACTTTCCCAACCAATACATAGACGCTAATCGTGAACAAACGTACGTGCCCTTACCTTAGATGGTTCGCCCACCTCTACCAACTGTCCCCTTTGACCTCAAACCACCGTCTTTTTTGGAAACCAAAAGATCTATGCTTGCTAAGCGTAATGGTGCAGCCCCTGGCAGAGATGGTATTAGCTACCTTGTTTACAAGAGACTTCCCACCGCTTTATTTTTCTTACACAAACTCATTGTCAAGTGTTGGACAACTGATGTAGCTAACAGCTGGGCCCACGCTGCTATCTCCCTCCTTCATAAGGACGGCGATCCACTTCAGGCCTCAAACTATCGTCCGATTGCTCTGACAAACTTCTCGGGTAAGGTATTTTTCTCTTTGTGGTCAAAACGCCTAGAGAGTTTTTTGCTGGATAACAAATACTTTGACAGAGCAAAACAAAAAGGTTTCCTCCGTAACGTTGCAGGATGCCCCGAACACATAGCTGCAACAAAGGCTACCATCAGAAATGTAAAAGATCACTATCGCCAACTGGTCATAGCATGGATTGACCTAAAAAACGCTTTTGGAAGCGTAAATCACAACTTGATCCAGTTCGCTCTGGTGGTACCACGTGCCCCCTATGTTTGCACGCATAATCTTCTTATATTACGAACTCTTGGTAGCCACAATCGAAGGGAAAGAATGGTCGTCAGAACCCTTTGTTTTTGCTGTGGGCGTCTTTCAAGGATGCTGCATCTCTCCTCTCCTTTTCAATATGGTTTTCAATTTACTACTTGACCTCCTATCATCGTTGACCAAAAACAACGGATACCACTTCAAACACAAGAACTCAACGGATGAAGTAATCGTGCACGAAGCTGCTTATGCTGACGACCTCAAACTACACAGCCAATCCACGAAACACTGTCAATCGTCCATCAACATGATAGACAAATTTCTGACATGGACCAGAACAATGGCCGCGAAACCGCCCAAATGCAAAAGCCTTGCTTTCAAATATTGGACTAAAGCCGACGACCATAAGGGTCTCAAACGGTTAATGCCGATATCGTTCCCACCTTTCGACCCCGCCCTTACTATTACTGGCAAACCAATTGAGTTCATCGCTGACAAGCCTTTCAAAGACCTCGGATGGTAGACAGCGAAAACGAACAACGAGCAGAAATCCAAAAGAAGTTCATTCTTTCTATGCAAGCCATCGATAGCTGCTCGATCAATGGCTTTATGAAACTTTGGCTCTACCAACACTATGCTGTCCAGTCACTTGCCTGGCCATTCCTCATTTATGACCTCTGCTTATCTTTCGCCAAAACCCTTGAGAAAATTGCGACCCGCTTGCTCAAAAAATGGGCCAATATCTACAAAAGAGCTCTGGTCTCTTGCCTTTACCGCCCACGCTCGAAATTCGGTCTACAGCTCCAGTCCATCGTCTCTTTTTACCAGCGGCTTCAAATCAACCGTGCTCAAATGCTGAAGTACTGCCCAGATAAACACCTCTCGTCCATCTATGCGATGAACCTGACGAAACACGAAACGTTTCGAACTATCTGGAAACCGGAGCCTGTGCTCGAAAAGCTTGAGGCACAAGTTGATTTTGAATTCAAACATCGAGGCCAATCCGATCATCTCGGACTTGGCCATGGTCGCTACCCAAAAGAACATTCCATCAAAGACCGCAAAAACAGGATTTTAGAATTAGCTGCTGATACATACTTGAGACAACCACAGTGCATGACATGGACAAAGCCATGTAAGGGTGCTTTCTTCGTTTTGAAGAGCCCCTTTGACCTCTCCTGGGCTCGCCTCATCGGAACCTGTAATCCCCGTTTAATCTCTTGGGACATCAACGCAAGCACAAACTCGGTTATTACCCCCGACCATAGACGTCTGTGGGGAGTCATTCCCAACAACAAGTGTGCTCTCTGTTCTGGTCAAGCACATTTATGTCACATCCTCTCCGGTTGCCATGTTGTCCTCAAACAAGGCCGTTATACCTGGCGTCACGACTCTGTGCTCTGCACTATTGAAGCTCCCCTTCAAAAACACATCGAGAGCCATAACAAACGCTCCCCTATAGACCAAAATGAACCAAAGTCTATGTTTGTGAAAGAGGGCGAGCAGAAGCCTAAGGGGCAGTCATTTCATCGTCCATCCCTGCTTGACACCGCAAACGATTGGCAGCTCCAAACCCAGTACACCGGTTCTGAGCAAGCCTTTCCTGTCCACATCTGTGTCACTGACCTCCGTATTGTTGTCTGGTCATTGTCTACCAAGAAGTGTATACTGATCGAGCTCACGTGCCCGGTCGAGGAAAACATCCTTGACGCACGAGCCTACAAGACCAGCCGATACAATGGGCTCAAACCTCAAATCGAGGACAACGGATGGACCTGCCACCTTCGACCAATCGAATGTGGGGCTCGCGGCATGGTATCGTTCTCTGTTCATCGATGTTTCCGCGCCTTGGGTTTTTCCCATCCCCAATCCAAATCCCTTTGCTTCAAGCTATCGTCCTGCGTAGCTCGTTGCTCTTTTGCGATTCATCGCTCCTGTGCAGTCAAAAATTGGACTAATCTTCCTCTAGTCCGTATCGGTGACTGCATTCCGTCATAGCCGTCCAGTGTTGCATAGCCCGGGCTAGGTCCCTTCGGGGGTTT
>WBZZ01003628.1:65000-78863 GCA_019918135.1 Paulinella micropora
AACCGCTTCAGCACGGAAGCACAAGTGCTCTTCGACCGATACGTGGCTGCCACGGTCTAATCTCATCTAATCTAATCTAATCTAATCTAATCTAATCTAATCTAATCTGATCTGATCTGTCTAATTTGATCTGATCTAATCTAATCTAATCTAATCTAATCTAATCTAATCTTATCTGATCTAATCTAATCTAATCTAATCCAATCTAATCTAATCTAATCTAACTCAATCTAATCTAATCTGATCTGATCTAATCTAATTCAATCTAATCTAATCTAATCTCATCTAATCTAATCCCCAATCCATTCAAAGCTAATTTAATCTAAGCACAGTACTGCTCTTTGACCGATAGGTGGCCGCCAGATATAGATATAGATATAGATATAGATTAGATATAGATATAGATATAGATATAGATATAGATGCGCGCGCGCGCGATTACATGAGATAACATAAGATTGGATGAGATTATATGGTCTAGGTTAGGTTAGGTTATAAACACAGCTGCTCGTTGACAGTTACGAGGTAAGTGCAATCTGTGTAGATTACATTTTCATGACATCATATTCATATTCTACATTGCTGTTCTACCTGCAGGGCGTGGCCCAGAAGTGGGAAAAAGAATTCCAGCAAGACATCCGCAAGCCTGGGAGTCAAACCGATGCGACTTTCTGGCAGTTGGGGAACCACAGACCCACAAGCGGCTAAGTAGAGTTGAGGTCGGGCTAGCCACCCTGTCAATATGAGCTCCCAACTCCTCCTGGTTCACACAAACCATGATTTATTCCGACAGGGGTACGAAAAAAAACAAAGAATTTTAGCATTCAGGACACTTCCCTAACGAAATACTTGCGTGAATTCCAAAAAAAAGTATATCAGCATCAACATCGCTCCAAGGCGATTTTCTGGCAGTTGGTGAACGACAGACAAACCAAGCGGCTAAGTAGAGTTGACGTTCCCTTGGCAGTGGTTCAAGGACACGTGTATCTAACAGAATATGATATAAGATAATATGATATGATAAAATATAATGTAGTATGATACAAGATAAGATAAGATAAGATAAGATAGGATTAGGATAAGATAAGATAAGATAAGATAAGATAAGATAAGATAAGATAAGATAAGATAAGATAGGATAAGGATAAGATAAGATAAGATAAGATAAGATAAGATGAGATGAGATGAGATGAAATAAGATTTCGCCATTCTGCTGGTGTGTATCTTATTGTGTGCACTTGGGAGCCGATCAGGAGACACTGGTTACTGTATACAACAACAACGACAGCAACAACAGCAAGAACAACAAAAACCACCACCACAACAACAAGCAACAAGCAACAATGTTGCGCTCGCTGTGATAGGTTGCAGTTAACTGTTTTTGGCTATGTGAGGCTTTTTTTTTATTTTTATTATTTTTTTGTTTAATACTTTATTTCTGTTGGTGTCGTGTACGCGAAGCAACATCAGCATATTTCTTACTATATATATCAGTAGCAGTTCATACGTACATACATGCATACATACATACCTACATACTTACATACAAGAATAAGTACTTCTGACATTCTACACAATGAGCCGTGATTTCGTTCGGATGTACAGGCAGACATACATTTACTGACATTCAAGAGACGACACCCTTCCACCTTTGATCTCGACCGTTCTCAATGATTCGAAGTGGATACGACGATGCTGAAAGCAATCGCTTGAAAGCGCAGGGCAAGGACTTAGGACAAGAGCTTTCCAACCATGTGCTCTGCATGCTATTTATCTCCAAAGATCGACTGAGAGAAATGAGTATCGAAGTTGGGTTGCCGTGCTGCTTGATTTCCTCAGTGATATTAATAATCAGGTCTTCCCTCAGCAAAATACGACTTCAAAGGTGAACGATTGTGTCAAGTTAGACTTCATACATGGCAGGAGCCTCAGGTGGTCATATGTAGATGAACCCCCTGTGAGTTTGTATACAACTCTTTAAGTAGGCAGATACAACGAACTCTTATTGAAAACACTAGGGCTGCATTGAGTTCTGACTCTGTGAGAGCAGGTGAAATACCAGTAAATAGTAGAGAGTCACTTCGTTTATTTACGTAATTTCGAACTCTTTGCAGGCTTGGATGCAACTTACGATCAAGGGTAGAACGTAGATTGTGAGGTCTCCAGTTCTCAAACGGATAGTGTCTTTTTGTTTCTAGTGAACAGTCACAAACGGGTAGTGTCGGGTTGGTAAACTTGAAAACCAAACTGGTTTGGGAGGCCTAGGTGAAAATGACTGGGAACTGCGAAAATGAAAGTCAAACATTGTGTTTCCGTCCCTTGTCAACAAATTTACAGTAAAGCGTGTTTCACGGGAAATCGGGGGAAAAGGTAATCTTAAAATTGGGGAAAAGGCAATGTTTATCTTTTCTAAAAAGATCTTTGACTTAATCGTTTGAAACCATTTCTGAACGGAATCGAAAACTAGTTAGTGAAGTCGAAACGCCGAGTCGTGCAGAGGAGTTATCGGAATCTGTCACCTCAAAAAGAGTGAATTATCAACGGTAAAGGTTTTGGCCGGTCGTTAAGGTGCTCGGTCTGATACCCCCCAAAAATGTGAATAAAGTTGCTGTTTCAATAAAGGCACATATTGCTGTTGACATTCAAGACAACAACAAAAATTAGTTTTTCATTTTTGTGTCAGATTTTCATTTTTGTGACAGTTTTTCATTTTTGTGACAAAAATTCAAATTTTCAAATTTAACGGTAACATTTCGCGAAAATTTACGATATTTTGCGGACGAATATAGCCGTTAATTTGAAAAATTCAAATTTTCACCCAAAATCAAAATTCCAACCAAAACTGAAATTCCAACCAAAACAGAAAAATCAATTTTTTTTGTTGTCTTGAATGTCAACAGCAATATCAACTATTGAAGTTGAATATGGCTGAAAGATTTTTTCAAAAAGAGAAGTGAAGTTCAAAGTGCTCAAAACTAAACTCAAGACAACCACTCCAACATTTCATGTTGAAGCCGGCCCCACCCGCAATTTTTGGCGGAAAGTCACTTTCATGAGATGAAGCTGAAACCCTCTCGGCATGACGGTCAGTAAGAACCATTTTCCATTCTTGGTGCCCACGTTTAACCATACGCGTGACCTCGGCAAGCTGCTCCGTGTCTGTAGCAGGCACACACCTGAGATGCGCAGTATCTGCATAGGCAGCCTGCGCGGCAACGAGCCGCTGGAAAATGTTCCTGCGGAACTGGTCCATATCCGGCATCTCTCCAGCGGGCAGGGGCGCGTCAACAGAGAGGCACGCGGGGTTCAGGGCTACACGCTGCATGTGGAAGAGCGTATGAAGGCCGCAATCCTGACCTCCCTCCTGTGCTGGTACAGTCAAACTGATGTATCCTGGTGTCGGGGGATCGGAGAGGAATCCCGCTCGACCTAGGTTCGCATACCAGGCCGAAAGGATCGGCGTGAGCGCGAAATCGGAGCAGCTTGCTGTGCAGGAGGGCAAGGAGTCCAAGAAGAGGGCGAGCGGGACGCTTCGTGATCCGAACGCAGCAACCGCAGGTACCAAGCCGACTTGTACACCGGTGCCTCCTCGCTGCAGAGTGGTAGAAATCACCAGGAGTGCCCAATGCCGTTCGCTGATGTTGAGCGGGATGAGCACGTGCTCATACCCCGGGTCGATGGGCCGGTGCTTCAACGCCCTGAAAAGGATGTCATCACGAGACTCCCCTTGGGTGCGGATTTTCCAAGAGAAATCGGGTCCAATGAGTAGACATCGATTGACACGTGCCTGGGGTTCCAACTCACGTATGAACCAGTGAAGCACGTCAGTGTGGAGCCAACCGCCGTCCTCTACATTCCCCACCACTATCGGCGGTATGTATGAACCACCCTCCGTAGCAGTGTCACTGGCCCAGATCGGACAGATGTTGGGTGGTGGCCCCGGGGCGATCAGGGCTTCCCGGGGGGCCGGACCAGACTGCTCGACCTTCTGGTGCCGACGCCGAGACCGAGACGGTGACGGGGAATCGGCGCTGGCCATTTCCACCGGTTGGAATACGCTGTGTAAGGCCTGGTTCCAGAGACTGCGGCGTGTCTCCCGGTCCATGGGGACGGGGCCAAAGTGAGCGGGGCATCTATCGTCGGAGAGCGGTCGCAGCCAGTGTCGTCCTTCTGCACCACTCTTCGGAAGATCAACTCGGAGCGCCGTCAACCTTCGGGCGGGAGCCGTCAACATGGTCCACCCAAGCGGGAAGGTGGTACAGTAGTGGCGATGATTCGTGGGGTTCCTGAGGTACCCCCCCGGGAGGGCCCGAGTCTGTCGAGAATCCAGGGGCTCCGGTTGGACGCTGGGGGCCTGGTGCCCGGACGAGGTAGGAGAGGAGGGGGACAGGGGTCTGGGTCGGTCCCTTGGGTGGGGATGAGGGGTCCACATGGAATCGCAGTCACCCGTCTGGATAAGACGACGTGGAGGACTTCGCTTCCTTTCCCGTTGGCTGGGGACGGGAGGGTCTGAGTCCCACCCTTCTCCTGTCTGGAAAGGAAGCAACGCCGTTATCCCTACCCTGTATGCTAGCCCTGCCAAGCTGTACCCTCGGGGGAGACGTTCTTGAACACTCTCCCATGACTTCCCCTCCGGGATGAAGTTGACCTCCTGGAAAGCTTTCGATATTGGCTTCCCCGAGCTATGGATCCCAACTCCCCCTCGACCAAACCGAATGAAAGTGTGGTTAAAAGGGTGGGAGCCTAGGATCGCAAACTCTTGATGAACATTCTGGCTGCTCTCCTGCAGCTTCTTCCAGGCCGGGAGCGCTTCGATGGCCCCCGGGGCGGGGGTGTCCCGGTATTGTGTGGGCGTCTGGATAATTGACTCGCGGGTGCTGCCCTCACTTATCCGCCGTTGTTGCACGTATTCCCACTCCGCGCTTTCCGCCGCCGTAATCTCCTCATCGGTGGGAGGTGGAGAGAAGGGCAGGAGGCGTTCTCCACCGGCCGTCCAACTGTCCCCATGCACGAAGGTGTTAACGCAAAAAGCAGCCACAGCGTGGGACAGAAAGGTCGCTCGGAAGGAAGCAGCCCAGGACCGACGGTCAGGCCCACCAATGACGCAGGACTCTGACAGGGAGGTGCGGGGAATAAAAGCCAGCCGAGTGACGGTGCCCAGGGCGTTGAGAGCTTGCCGAACATCGGGCATACAGTCTTCTGGGGAGACGGAGGCGCCAGAGCCTTCATAGCAGATGCTGAATTCTACCGATCTTCGCTCCTCGGGGGCGGGTCGAAGATTACCTGTGAGCAGGGCACGTTCTAGCTGGAAGACTGAGTCCCGCCAGCTGGACGGGCGGGCGTCGTAGACATCAATCAGGAGGAGGGCTTGGCCCGGTTGCTGAGCAGGGGGGGAGGTGGATGGAGGGGGGGCGGAGCTGCAGTTCTCTGGGAATCGTCTGAAAACGCGGAAGTTTGCCCCGACGAGGAGGGGGTCACGTGCCGCCCTGTTCCATTCGTAGCTGCTGGTGGAGGGGAGCCTCTCCCAATGGAGGAGTCTGCAGATCAGCTGCTGGTCGACAAGCAGGATCGAGGGTGGGAAGAGTTTGCGGTCCGTCGATCCACCGAGAATACCATGTGTGAAGGTCCCGGGAGCCCTCGATGATATGAGGGCGCAGAGATCTGCCCCGGGGGAGCCCGCAGGGTGAAGTACTACGGTAGCCTGATCGGGGAGTTCAAGCCAGGCACTTCCATATTCCAGGCCTTTCTCCTTTAGCGCAGGACGGATGGTAGACGCCGTTTGCTTACCAGTCCAAGGGAGGATGGCAATCGTCCGGAAAGCTCGGGATGCATCCAATTTGGGGAAACTGGAACCGTCGCATTGGATCACATGGAAGAAGCAGCATCCTTTCGGGTCCGGAATGTGCAGGTGAGTGACCATCCCCGGCCTTGACGTCTTCCTGCCTGGCAGTGGGATGGTGCTGGGAGGGGGAGCTGGGAAAGAAGGGGGCCGTCGCGGCTTCGCCCCAATGAAGGTATCCACGGAGTCTTTCAGATGAGGCAGGGACCGGCGGAACATCTGCTGCTCCACTCGGGAGAAATCCGACCATCGGGGGAGAAGCAAGAAGCGGATCCCGAGGGATGTGCCGGAGTCCAGGGGGGGGGGCACAGCAAAGCGACGCACCGAGAGACGATGGCAAAGAAAAACCCGCGTGCCTCCCTTCGGGAGGGGGGGCAAGTCCAGGGGAGGGTGGGGAGGGGAGAAAGGGGGCCCCTGGAGGTGGGTGAATGGAGAGGAGATGGTGACCGTGTGGGGGGCATCCGCCAGAAGAGCCTCCACAAAGAAGTCGTTTGGAAGGCTTGTGCTGAGGTCCTGTGCAAGATCCCAAGGTGCTTGCACGTCCGCGCCCGCGCCCCGTGGGAGGTCGTAGATAAGCCCGGCATTGAAACGGCAGCGGAAGGTGCTTCTGAGCCAGTCCCAAAACGGTTGAGGGAACGCCGCTAAGATGCCTGCGCCTTTCGATGCCGGCTTGATGAACCTCCTGCCACATTGGTAGCCAATGATGTCCTGCTCGTCTGGCGCTGCCACCAGAACCCGAAGAGACGACGGGGGCTGGGGCGCCAGAAGATTGAAACAAATATTTTGGTAGATGCCCGCCCACGGGCAATTGCGCCGCGAGGTGAGACCCCTTGTTGAGGGCGCGAGATGCGGCAGGATAGAGATTGGTCGTCCTTCCGTCCAGGTGTGGTATGTCGATGGGCAGGGGGGGATATAGGTGGGAAAAGGTGGGGGGGGGGGGGGATCCGGTTGATCACAGAGAAGAGGTCCTCGGAGAGAGGTGGGGTCGGCACCTCCAGGGTGGGGAAATCCTGTGCTTTGCCGGCGATGGTGTCCGCGCGCTAATATAGAAGAGCTACAAGGGCTCTACCAAGGGGTAGGATCGTTCCCGGGAGCACTCCAGCGCAGAGGTGGCTATGCCGATGAGTAGTGTATGTTGGATACCTGCGGCTCCCATCGTAATCTAGGAAGCTCCGTGGAAACGTAGCGTCTTGACACCCAAACGCCTGATACCGCCGATTGCTGTCCTTGTACTCCTCCGGAAGGAACGTGACGCCACGTGTCCGGATGTATCGTCCCGTCTTCGCCGTCGCGTAGCAGGTCGGGAAGAAGGTGGACATCTCCAAGGAGAAAGGGGCCAGGATCGGGGTGTCGTTGATGTGCGGGGGGATCCCAGGTCCTCCAGGGGCTTCTGGGCGGTTGATGATGACGAAAAGGAACGGGGGGGGCGGAGAGTCGAAGGAAATCCTGGAAGAGAGAACCCTATCCTGAGGCTTGGAGCACCCTATCCTTTCTCTCTCTCTCTCTCTCTCTCTTTTTTTTTTTTTTAAGTAATTTTACGTTTCACTATTTTGTAACACCCACGGTATACTACATCGTTATTTCGCTATTAGTTTTTACCGGAATTCACTCGTGGAAGTGACTCGGATTCCGTGTTATTAAATGTATGTTAAGATGAATTCTTACTACATTTCCGGTTTTGAAGAATACTTCCGGTTTTAATGTTGTTTTTTGGATAAAGGATATGGGGGGGGCTTGGAAGCTAGGACCCCATAGTGCCTGTAAACTTTCTTTGAATTATTAATGAGAAATACGACTCCTAGACTCATTTTCATTTTTGACGACCCTCCTGACGATGTTTTTGCTTCAACTTTTCTAGGTCGAAATATAATTAAAGTTATTATTAATATGAAAAAAAAATTGATGTATTACTGACTACATTCAAGAGAAAAAAATAATAGTTTTTCGATTTTGGTTGGAATTTTAATTTTGTGTCAGTTTTTCATTTTTGTGTCAAAAATTCAAATTTTCCTATTTGACTGTAACATTTCGCGAAAATTTACGATATTTTGCGGACGAATATAGACGTTAATTTGAAAATTCAAATTTCCAACCAAAATGGAAATTCCAACCAAAATTAAAATTCCAACCAAAATCGAAAAACTATTTTTTTTTTCCTCTTGAATGTCGTCAGTAATATTTGTTTCTTGTGATGCCACGGTATTGATGTAATGCCCCCAACGATAGCTCGTAAAATGTCGGTAATACAACCAAACACAGTCCTCAAGAATGAGAATGATGTCTCGTTGTATTAGCTCAGTGAAGCCAAAAAGGAAAACGGCAACAGACCAGGAATAAAATGGCATCAGGTCCAATCCGGACAAATAATACTGAAAAACAAGCTGGTGCACCTGTCACCAGGAAAAGGTATTTTTTACCGGCTATCCGGGGGGTGATGCCTACAGTACCCCCTCCCGATTTTATGACGGAAATAGCATTTTCGTCATACACCTTCTGATTTCTTTCTGCAAATAGTATGCGCTATGGAGTCATGCCACACAGCGCATCGACCCACGGATAGACGCTAAAAGACGATAAATATATCCTCATACGGCACGTCAAAGCGGATTCTCTAGCCTTTCTTGTAAATTTTGAACTCCTTTCCCTCAATTTCTTTTTTTTTTCTTTTTTTTTTTTTTTTCGGCAGTATGTCAAGAACAAACGTACAATTAATAAAAAAAATACAAGCAACGTGGTGCTGTAGTACGATTCCCCCTTTGATCTCCTTCTTCTTCTTATCATTATCATTATTATTATTATTATTCACAGGGAGATCGTAAGTACATTGTCTTTTTTAATGACATACCCTTGTATAAGGCGGATATCCTATGATATAGTATTAGGGGGCCAGTCCTAATAGCTATATCCGAAGTCGAGGTGTATGTACCCGACCCTGCGATATACCGACACAAGTAGAGATTGACCGTGCTCAGGTACGACAGTATATAATCTATCGTAAAAAATAATTTAATGAAAGTTTCAGAGAACATTTCATTTTCGAGAACATCATCCCAGGACTTGGAAAGGGTCATACCCGGGAACACCATCGCTCAATACACTAGCGATCCCCGTATACGGTGTAGTATCATCGTCGATCGACCTTTCGCACTCGTATGTTGCGATCGAATGCCAAGTTATATCACTGAGTCTTTTTAATATTCATATTGATAACTGATGATGCATGATCAAATCATGATACGCCGTGGGCAATCAATCAGTTTATTTGAGACGCATAAAGAAAAATAGTTTCTTTGTCACTGCCTTCGTCGTCTGGCGCGGATTTCTTTGCCTGGTGGAGGACCACCAACAAAAGTCAGATCGAACTTTGACTGTTCGAGAATGTCCCAGATCTTATTAGGGATTCCGCCCAACGATAATTCAAAAGGGACATCAAGCACTCCTCTTGGCAGTGTCTGAATGGTCCACGCAGTGTAATCCTTGTCTCTGGGAGTAATTGTATCATCCCATGTCTCGAGACTTTTTGCGTCTTTATATACTGGCAGATAATGTATTGCCTTTGGAACCTCAACCGGGTCCATACTTCTCCAGAACTGGAGTATCGGTTGTACTATCTTTGCGGCTGATGATATTTTGAGTGTCCGTGTGACACGCATCTGTCGTGGGACCGCCACGACCCGCATCAAGTATAAGTCTGAGAGAGTGTCATCAGCGACATGTTGTTCCGCTGGTCTCATCAGATAGAAAACATTTTTCACCCATGCGATGGTTGCTATCGCATCGCCTTCCTTCCATCGCTCATGGACAATCTCAACGTTGCCCGCGTTTGGGTCAGTGTCCGTCCCCTCCTCCTCCTGGTGGACGTCCTTTGATCTCATCGACCTCATCGGCTTCCTCGGTTGGTCGTTGATAAGATCATTCCGCGCTCTCCTTAGCTGCGCCTCTGTGATCTTCTCCTTCTTTCCGCTATGCTCTCGCGGAGACTTGGACTGAGTCCCCACCGCGCTTATGCGGTCAGTCTTCTCCTTGCTGTCCACCTCACTCTCCTCCTTCTCAGCTATCGGTGCCCGATAAGCATCGTCTTGGT
Organism: Paulinella micropora; assembly: GCA_019918135.1. Classification (NCBI taxonomy): domain Eukaryota; phylum Cercozoa; class Imbricatea; order Euglyphida; family Paulinellidae; genus Paulinella; species Paulinella micropora. The sequence continues at coordinate 74,924 of WBZZ01003628.1, forward strand.
CTATGCCAGCCTCCTTGTGGATGGGCGGCACCTCTTTGAAATCATCCTTCATCCGTTTTAACGCCTCCTCAACGGATTCATCTTCCAGTAAGAAGGGATCATACTTAATCAGCCTTCTTACATTCACAATTTGCACCTTCCCTCTACCCCTGATCTTGTAATTCAGAGGTCCCGTCTGTTCCATAATCTGATAAGGTCCTTTCCAGTGAGTGAACAGCTTAGAGCTGACTCCCTTCGGGACTTGAGGATGGTACAATAGTACAATATCCCCGACCTGGAACTTGATCTGATCCAAGTGCGCTTGTCGCACCCCTTCAGCATCAGTCTTTCGGCGCTCCGCCTCTCTATGCGCCCTGACTATTTGTTCCGCCTCCATCTTCACTCTAAGTCTCATCCCAGACAACTCATCCGCATCCGCCCAAGTGTCTTTTGGGTGAAGGAGCGAAGTCGGGATATCAGGCTCACGCCCATATACTAACTGATATGGCGAGATTGAGCTCTTCGAGCCTCCTAACGCCGTAGAGGGTAGACAGTTCATTCCAAACGCAAATGATGGTGCTGCCTCGACCCATGCTCTTTGATTCTCCTTCTTCGTGCAATACATCTTTAGCGAGGCTTTGAGGGGTCTGTGTACCCGCTCGATTTTCCCATTTGCTCGCGGGTTATAGGCAGTAACATATTGCCATTTCATCCCGTAATACTTAGATAGTTTGTCGATGACCTCGTTATTAAAGTCCGAGCCTCGATCAGAACATATCTTTCTTGGTACTCCGATCTGTGAGATGATCCTATCGATCAGCGCCTCGGCCGTCGTCTTGCCGGTAACGTCTTTGACAGGGATGATCCACACATAGTTGGTGGCTCTGTCACTAGCCGTAAGGAGGTATTTGTAACCATCCTTCGATTCTGGGAAAGGTCCCACATGATCAATTTGTATAAACTCAAACATCCCCGCATGAAGAGGAAATTCGCCAATCAGGCCGAAATTTGCCTTCAGTGGTGTTTTGTTTATCTTGCACGGGATGCATGCATCCACCGCCTGATCTATCTCCTCCTTCATCTTCTTCCACCAGAATCGCCTCGCTACGAACATATGAGTTCGTTGTCGACCCGGATGCGCCAAAAGTGGGCAATTGTGGGCTGCGACAAATATAAATCGTCTCAGACTCTCCGGTACCCAAAGGGTCCATTTGTCCGGCTGTGACGCATAGCGACCGTGAAGGCCCTTGTACCACAGTAGACCATCTCTCCATCCCATCTCCTTCATCTGATCTTTGATCGCTTTCGTCATCCGTAGCTCATCCGGGTTCTGATATAACTGTATCAGTTCTTTAAACTCCGGATCTTGAGCCTGTTGTTGCCTCCATGCGGTAGGCGAGGCTATATGGATAGTACCATCTTCTAGCCGTACCCCGATTCTTTCCGGGTCATCGTCTAGGTCACTTCTCCGCTCTTGAGGAGGCTCCGCATAAACTTCCTGCGTCTCCTCTTCCTCTCTTATGTTCGCCTTCGCATTCTCATATACCTCATAGGACCACTCAGCGTCCTCCTGGGTATGTAGCTCACAACATATCCCGTGATCCGGGCCTTGTGGACTGTACCGTAGACCTGTGCGGTCATATCGGACTCCACTCGCCATCTCCATCGCCTCAATGTGGCTGACCTCATACACCTTGTCAGTGGACAAGTCTTCCATCTCCACCGTGGACACCAACGCCGATACTTCTGAGTTAAACTCTAGCCTAGAGAGGCTATCAGCGACCACATTTCGCTTTCCCGGTAGATGGACCATTGTAAAATCGAAACAAGACAAGAACGCTTGCCACCGCGCCAGCCGTCCCGTCTGTTCATGATTCATCAACCATAACAGGTTATGATGATCAGTTCTGACAGTAAATTGAGGTTCTCCCCACAAATACTCTCTGAGCCTCTTGAGGGCCCATACTACCGCCAACGCCTCTCTTTGCCTTGTGCAATAGTTTCTCTCCGCCGCACACAACTTCCTACTAATAAACATGATTGGGCGTAATTTCTTCTCCTCATCCTCTTGTTGTAATACAGCCCCAATCGCAAACTTAGATGCGTCTGTATCGACTACGAATTGTTTCGTAAAGTCGGGCATCGTTAACACCAGTCCTCCGTCTTTCGGGTCTTTGTAAATGAGATCTTTGAGCGCATGAAACGCTTGCAAAGCCTCTTCGTCCCACTTCTCAAAGTCTCCAAAATCTATCATTTTCTCCACTTTAGCCCGTGTTGCACCCCAATCGGGTATAAACTGGCTATAGTATTGCGCCATCGCAAGGAATGAGTGCAATTCAGTGCGGTTCTTCGGTATCGGTCGATTCATAATCTCCTCCCTCTTCTCTTTGGATATCGAGACTCGATTATGGGAGATCTCGTACCCTAAGTATGTCACACTCGTCTTGGCAAGTTGACACTTCTTTAGATTGCACTTCAGGCCAAAAGCTCCGATGCGCCTGAATATATCGGACAAATGATCGATATGCTCCTCCATTGTGTTAGAGTATACGATAATGTCATCGATATAGCAAAATGCATATTCTCCCGCCTTCTGTCCCCGCCTTCTCATAAAGCCACCGTCAGACAAATCATCGTACTGACTGCTCAACATCTTCTGCATCGCCTTCTGGAAAAAGTCCTGGGGCTTGCTTGAGGCCCATCGGAAGCACTTTCCATTGGTATATTTCCATACCCACCACAAACGCCGTCAGCCATCTGGACTTTTCCTCCAGTGGTATCTGCCAGAAGCCATTCTTAAGGTCAATGACCGAATAGAATTTTGCATTCCGCAGTACTCTCCTTCCTTCTTCTAATGTCGGGAGAGGATTTCTCTCTTCCTCCAGCACCTTGTTAACACGAGCATAGTTAACTGTCAGGCGCCATTCTCCTCCTGGCTTCGGCACTATTCTCGGTTGTGAGACTATTGAGGATGTTGATATCTCAATAAAGTCCTCATTGAGCAGCTGTCTTGCTAGCTCCTCCGCTATCTTCGCCTCATGTATACTCAAATTCGCCCTTCGTGGTGCCGGTGACGGCTCCGCACCCGGTATTTTGTAAATAACCGCAGTGAAATCTTCAGGCTTGACACCACCTGCATGTGGAGGGTCAAAAATTTCCTTGTTCGCCTCTAATTTGGCTTTTAAAAGCTCCTTCTCCTTCTCCGTGCCTACTCCTTCTTCCAATATTTTCCGCGCCGCCTCTTGAAAATCTTCATCAGACATCTGCTTATGCTGCTTGAGGGGTTCTCTGTCCTCCTCCAAGCCTAAGTCCTCTTCCGAGACATCATCTAGGCCCGTCTTTTCATACGTGACCGTGTCCGGCTCATCATCTTTACCGAGCTCCACCAGCATGTCAATGAGTCTCGCGTATTGCAAAGGAGCTTTACGGGTGTAAAAACCATCAAAGCATGTGAATGCTTGCGGTATCAATTTCAACTTGTCGAGGTCTCTGAGCTTCCGCTTGTATGCACTGCTCTGCTCACGAGTTCCCATACGACAAGCCACCACTAGCTGTTGCTTGCGAGAGGGTACCGGTATAGGATGATCAATAAGCCGGTCCCTTATTTCCTGCGCCCATATCGCCTTCTCATTATATGGCAGGATAATAGTATACGGCTTATTATTTTCGAATAAAGTCCGTAAGCATTTCTTCACTTCAGACAGTGAACGCGGCCACGTGGGCTCGTCACCCCAGAAATCAGTAATAAAACTTTTAATAGTTTCTGGTGGAGTATCCGGGATTCGCCCCGTTCTCCTTGGTACAAACTCCTCCCTTTTTTCTTCTCCTACTTTCGCATGGAAACAGTATCCGTTAGTAATATGGACATCTGTTCCTACTCCTTCCGCGAATCTCGCCAACGACGGGCTTCTTTGTGCGACACATATAATCTCCTCCTTTCGCTTCTCGATTAAGTCATCAA
>WBZZ01003629.1:12500-15000 GCA_019918135.1 Paulinella micropora
AGTAAGTTATTAATAGTTAGTGCGTTCGTACTCACTTTTTGACGTTACGTAATCGCTTTTTGACGTTACGTCCAAACTTCCTTTTTCCTAGTATCCAATTGTGCAGGAATTGAGCAGCCGGACACTCAAGAATTGTTCAGAAATTGAGCAGCCGGATAAGAAAATTACTGCATTGTGAATAGCAAGGCGAAAAGCATTGCTTCTTCGTTGACTTTTTTTTTGTCGGAATAAAGTTTGAAACAAGCGCCGGCGGGTGATGGCGAGAGTGTGAGGCGAGAAACACTATTAATACCATTGGACATTAATTAGACCCTTTCGGAGGCCTGAGGCTCCTCAGTTATATTAATATCCCTTATTGCTCAATTATCAATTAGTAGTAGTCGCCGGTTACTGTCACAAGTTCAACTAGTAATATTCAAGTTATTAGTTGTTATTAATAGTATTAATAATACAGTCAATTGTAGCCTAGCGGTATTAATACTTATCCTGGTACTGGTGGCACGTGATCAGCTTTTTACCATTACCCAGATGATCATTGTTACACCGTGACATCGGGAGTCATAGTATCCGTAGTCCGTTTCGTGGGTCAATTCTGGAACGTGTACATCTTGAAGTTCAAGTTCAAGTGTCACCGACGTCGGCACGGTTGGACTGGCGGGAATTGTTTACTATTGTTAAACGTGACTCTTCGAGTTTGTGAAGTCGAACTGACTTGAACTTAGCGGTCGATAGGAGGGGGACGCCCGGAACGGCCCGAATACATACTACTGAGGCCGGACATAAGTAATGGCTCTAACGACACACAATTTACATGATGCCGAACCATACTGACTAACCGATTAATTATTAACATATTAATAGGTCTAACAGACTTGAGCTATTAATCAGAGTAACCTGTGAAGGCTCACTTGAATTTACGCGAATACTGTCACTCACACCGCCTTAATATGATTCATCCCTTCAACGGAGACGGTCTGTCAGACTGAGTCTCATCTCATCTTAATATCTTATTAATATCCGGGGGAAGTTCGGAGGCACGGGAAGGGCCCGGCTGAGCATTAGGTCTCAACTCAACTGCCGTAGAGTATATGCTTCGGTCATTGAAGTTAAATTCTGATCGTCATCTACTGTAAACGAACATCCATACTAAATAAGTTAACAACAATGACAAAAATGACAACAAAAACAACAAAGAATCAGTGTCAGCATAAAAAATTTATTAATACCTACAAAGTTGAGACAATTTACACATACTGTACATCTAGACATACATACATACACACATACATGTTAATACATACATACATACATACAAGAAATAAAGACATACATATAGCCTCTCAGTCTGACTTTCTGCACACTTAAGATACATAGATAGATAGATAGATAGATAGATAGATAGATAGATAGATAGATAGATAGATACATAGATACATACATACATACATACATACATACATACATACGCGCACACAGGTCTGTGAAGCTCTGCAGTCGCAGGGCCATGTACTGTCTTTGGCTTGAAGGAAAGTAGCAGGGATCAAGCTTAGAGACACAAGCCACCGTCCACAGCAAGCGTCTGTCCCTGAGCAGCCACACACACCGCATGAATATTATGCAAAGTCGTGAAAGGCAGTCAATCTTCAATCATGAATATATGCATATATATTAAATATTATGCATATCTGTAATATTATTTATATATATAACATGCGACAGACTGGGCGAGCTGCTGGTGATGGCAGTGATGCACACTGGGCAAGCGCGGTGGGCAAGACAGGCTGATGTATATAGATACATATCTAGAGAGAGAGAGAGAGAGAGAGAGAGAGAGAGAGAGAGAGAGAGAGAGAGAGAGACCGTGATGTAGGAGCCGCCCGGACCGGCGAGAAAACATGCCAACTGACCACACACACACACACACACACACACACACAGACATACGCACACACACACACACACACATACACACACACACACACACACCACGTAACAGAGAATATGACAAAAAAAGAGTAATAGCAATAGTAAGACGCCAGGCGACAGCTAGGCAAGAGCACATCAGCACGCGCCGACTGCACACGAGACCGCACACCACACCCGCTGCACAACCACCCTGGCAAACGCTGAAATTAGACAGATAGATAGATAGATAGCATTCCTCCCCTGCCCCCCCCCCCCCCACACACACACACATACACACACACCACACCACCACCACCAAAAAACACACACAAACACGCTCGCACAATGACGCAACACAGAGGCCAGTGTGGTAGGTAGATAGGTGCATTTAGCTGCAAGAAACATAGATAGATAGATAGATAGATAGATAGATAGATAGATAGATAGATAGATAGATAGATAGATAGATAGATAGATGAAATATCGACTAATGTCAGAAAAAAGGAGCTTCTGATTTCGTCAACCAGGAAGTCTGTGGGTAAAGTATTAACCCGATGCCCAGCTAAGCCGTGATGTTTGCACGGAAGGGACTGAT
>WBZZ01003629.1:27500-47661 GCA_019918135.1 Paulinella micropora
TACTTTGTTCTTCCACAAAATGTCCTCTTCCTCACGTCCATTCCCATCTTTCCTCAGACTAGTGAAAAATCAAGAGAGGAAGAGAAGAGAGGGACAAGAAAATATTGTGAAGGTCAGGCGAATCATATGGACGCAGCGGCCCGCAGAATCGTAAAAAGGAAAGTATCAAGGCTCCTGCCTACCCTTTTTTTGGGGTTTTTGTTTTGATTCAAATCTTATAATAAATTTCCAAAAAACTGGCTTGGATACCCTCTAGTCCTCTCAAGACTAAGACTTCTTCAAGCGAACAAACATGTAAGCCTCTCCAAGACACAGACTTTCATAACTAAATTCAATGATTTATAATATTACATAACTCAATAAAGTCAGGCTAACAGTGTCGAAAATTTCTGACCGAAGGAGACACATCCCACTTGTTGGCACAGGTTTGAAGCACGAATCGAAGATGGCTCAATCTTGAAGAAGATCATGGACTCGATCAAGGTCTCCCCACCTTCTGTTGAATGGAGTTTCATGTGGAAAAGTATGACAAACTTTCTCACAGCAGAATGAAATGGTGCATCTTGCCATTGGCAAGAATGTGTGCATCTTGCGTTTGGCAAGCATGGGTGCATCTTACACACTTGTAAACAGCAGCGCCATATAAATTCAGAACGACAAAATAGGCATGATAACCAAATAATGTTGTTGATTTAGGACTGTTGTTATGTTTAGTTAATAATTATTATTTGCCACACGCAGGACTTGGTGGACTCGGCTAACTTCGACTGCTCCTCGACAGGAATCAGCCTTCAGGCGATGGATTCCTCACATGTGTCGCTCGTCACCCTCCTCCTGCAAGATGAGGGCTTCGATCACTATCGTTGCGACAGAAGCATGTCCTTGGGAATCAGCATTGGATCCTTGACCAAAGTGCTCAAGTGCGCTGGCTCGGAAGACAGTATCACATTGAAGGCGAAGGACAGCGCAGATCAAGTGTCTTTTGTCTTCGAATCCCCAAGTCAGTACTCGTGTTAATTTCACATGTTTTTACCGACAAATAACCATGTCTGTGTGTTGTCTTTTCTAGAGCAAACACGTATCTCACACTTCTCCCTCAAACTGATGGACATCGACAGCGAACACCTAGGCATTCCCGACACGGTCATTTCACCACACACTGAAGTCACATGTAATACAGTTAATCCATCTTTAGGAGTACAAGTGCGTTGTCAAGATGCCTTCCTCAGAGTTTGCCCGCATCTGCAAGGAGATTGCCATCATTGGTGACACAGTCAAGATCTCGGCCACAAAAGAGGGAGTCAAGTTCGGTGTGTCGGGCGACATGGGCACTGGCAGCATCATCTGCAAGCAAGACCCTTCTGGTCCCTATTAACCTGGAACTGCAGCTGTAGATTGCTGGTCTGTTTGCTTGTTTAGTCGACGACGAAGATGACAGTGTTCAAATCAAGCTAGAAGAAAAGATCAGCCTCACTTTCGCCCTGCGCTACCTTAACTTCTTTTCCAAAGCCACGCCTCTCTCCAAGACTGTTACACTCAAGCTTTCACCCGACGTTCCTCTGGTAAGCGAAATGATTCTCGTTGCAGGACCACACACCCACATCATCAGATGTGTTGTATGTGCATGCGAAGATCATATGTGAGAATATGTGTGCATGTAAAAGAATCACTCAATCAATTTTCCCCATTCTAGGTCGTGGAATATAAGATCAACAACAATGACGCCGAAATGGGCGCGCTTAGATTCTACCTAGCTCCCAAGATCGAGGAAGACGAAGAAGACTCGTAAGCCATTGAGCGGATCTACTGCTCAGTAATTACTTGTTTTCCCCTACTGATTTATTTAACAATCCGATTATGCGATACTACAATCTGGAACGTTTTAAGCAAAGCAACTGCGTACACTGTACTAGACTTGGAAGCGCGCCTTGTATTGTATTACTAGATATTAAATAGCAAGGTTTTTCGTAGGAATTGGGTAAACCTTGCAGCAATACACCAAACTCAGGCTAAGTTATCCAAACACATAAGCACACCAGCCCTGTCCCAGGCACAGGTTCATTTTTTGACCTGTGATGAGATCTTGAGTTTGAATGACACTTTTCCGAGCCACTCATTCATAATACAGCACCAGGTAAGCTTAGTGACCGTCCCGGTATTCTTAAGTACAATACTGTAGAATTGAGCCTCAGTGGGACTTGAAGACGATCTTTTCTTTATTATATTAATATAATAGGTCGAAACTTGGCAAGTGCCTGCAGTTTCCGAGGCTGTTCCGACTCTAACAACTGACGAGAAAATTCTTGTACCGGCGCGCGCGCCGGTCACCTTGTCAAGTTCAAGTTAATATTAATATATACCTTATAACTTGACTCTTGAGCGGTTGAACGGGCGATCACTGTCACGGCAAAAAAAGTTTGATGAGAGTCCACAGGCATGATGACTCGATCTATTAATCAGTGCAGAAGTCACTAAGGTAGCGGTCGCGGTCACGTTCCAATTTTCTTCCCTTATACAGTAAACTTGAAAACTGAAGAGCGCAAAAAATTTCATCCCATCTATATTATATATTATACCGCCTGAACGAAGCCGCGGTAGCGGTCGCGGTTCCAACTTTCTTCCCCTACTTGCACCGTAGTTGCCAGTGAAAAACCGGAAGAGCGCATCAAAAGTGACGAGAAGCGTCACGGCGAGGCGGCGGCGCGATGCGCACCGAACGAAAAGAGCTGGTGGCACTGTCAATTGACTGTGCGGCTCACACAATCGAAAAAAAGTGACTCAAAGTGAGCCGGCGTCACTCAGAGTCACTGGCACGGCGAGGCGCGAAGTTGAAGTGCAGTGACTGCACGAGAAAATTCTTATTATATTAATACCGCGCCGGTCCGACCTTGTTCACTTAACTTTAGGCCCGGTCAGTTCAATTGAATGCGGCGGGTTGGACTGTTATTGTATTGTTGTTGACATTCAAGACAACAAAAAAAATTGATTTTTCTGTTTTGGTTGGAATTTCAGTTTTGGTTGGAATTTTGATTTTGGGTGAAAATTTGAATTTTTCAAATTAACTGCTATATTCGTCCGCAAAATATCGTAAATTTTCGCGAAATGTTACAGTTAAATTTGAAAATTTGAATTTTTGTCACAAAAATGAAAAACTGTCACAAAAATGAAAATCTGACACAAAAACGAAAAACTCATTTTTGTTGTTGTCTTGAATGTCAACAGCAATATTTCCTCACAGTAGGTTCGTTAAGACTTACAGCATATTATTAATAACATATGATACATATTAATACTGCCACGGTATGAATTTATATTCAATACTGTATAAGCTTACTAGCTAAAAAAACTTAGTATAATATTATGCTGGTCAAAGCTGGCATTGGTGGCACTAACTTACTGTCACTTTTGAAATCAGCACCATGATTTCGCAGGACCAGTGAGCTTGCTTTGAGCATGCTCAAGAGTATCAGCACCAAACTGTAAGTCTTGACTACCCTCCTGTGAGGAAATTACCAACCGGCATTCAAATGAAATACACACACGGCTGTAATTTGATCTCAAAATACTTCCGAGAACAGTGAAGGTACCAAAAGACGCTGGGTTGGTCAATTCCAGTTTATTTAGTACACTTGCTTGACAGACTACTTGTCCCTTGCGAAACAATGCAAATCATGGCGTGACAGTTGATAAAGATAAATAAACGGAAAAATGAAGTAACGGAACTAAAAATAGAAGTGTAAACTTGAAGTAAAAACTTGAAGAAAGTTTAGCACAATATTAAATGTTTCGGTCCGGTACGGTAGTCATTCCGATAACTCCCCCCCCCCCCCCCCAGACCATAACGGTAGGTTGGAGTTGCGATCGAAACGAATCGTAACAGATGATTCAACCAAATGATAAGTATAAAAAGAAAATGAATCAAAGAGATTGCAGATGTAGATCAATGCGCGATATGTGCGTGCGTATATGTGTCAACACATTGATCAAGATAGTATCAACATGCAGAGGCAGGACGGATATAGTGTACCCAATCATACATCATGAAAGGAGCGTAGGGCCAACACTATCACTACGTGTTCAAAGCGGTAAATAGCATTGTGTGACCTGCCTTAGCTAATGCCAGTTCAAAATATGTGAATATGACTATCGTACAAGCCTGTAGAAAATACTAAATTGTTGGGTGGTATATGAAGTGGGAAAGGAGATAGAGTCCGAAGGGAGTCTAAAAGCAAAAACCACTTGAGAGTCTACTTCGATCTTAGTTTGAAAACATGAGAATCGTACTTCTTACCGTTGTAAGGTTTGCGTAAACGTTTGAGTTGTTCGGGAATGATCGAGCCCTTGTTCCTGGAGTTGGTGCTTGGCTTGAACTGGATATCCCGATGCACGACCTGATCATTCTCGCTGTCGAGTGTCATCTTCCAGGAGTTGAGAGGCTTCATCCATTGGAGATGCGTTGGTCCCTCCGTGATTGTGCCGTCCGGATGGATAATCGGCTCCACATAAACTGGGCGGTATTGCATATTAGAAAGCGAAGTGATGCCGAGCTGGTGGACGCGGAAGTCGTCGCGATCGTCCGTGGGATCTTCATCCATGATCATTCCTAACTTGAGCAAGCCATCGTCGATGAAGGCTATCACCTCACCAACAACATAGTCCTTCTGGTCGTCATTGTGCGCCTGATCCTGGACCGGGTCGATGGCCTGAGCCAGATCGGTTGGGGCCGTGTAGGGGCTGATGTGTGCAATGTCAATTTTGCGGAGGACCTTGTTGGTGTGCTCGTGCCGAAGGCGAAAGGTGTTATTGGAAAGCTTTTCCAATATAATATAAGGGCCGTCGTGTTGGAGAACAGAGGAAGCGGGAATACCTTTGGTTGATTGCTTCGGGATAGAAGGTGACTCGGTCACCCACCTTCCAATCGGGTAGTTTGCGTCGCCGTTGCTTGTTCTTCTGTTCGTTGGCAGCCTTGCGCGTGAAGGAGGCGTATTCCTTGACATACGCCGTGACAGCAATCCGGGCTAAGCGGAGTGTCGAGTTGGTCCGATGTCTGGACGGTCGTCGAGCCAGACTTAGTCGTTGCGGCGGTTGATCGAGCCGCGCGTTCAGCGATGACGTCGGGAGAATCGAAGATATCGATAGATGTACGTGGCTGGCGAGCCATCATACCTTCAAAAGCGGATACGCCGGTGGCGGTAGAGACGTAAGTGTTCTGCGAGAACGACAGAGCTGGGATGGCCTTGGGCCAAGTCTTCTTGTCTTTGTCTGCGAGTGCCTGGATAGCGCGGCGGAGGCTTTGATGCCTGCGTTCTACCATGCCTAATTGATGGTGAGAGTATGGCGCGGTGGTGAACCATTCGATTCCAGCCATGCTGCAGAAAGCCTTGGCAAGATTGCCACGGAAAGATCCATGATCGTCAGACAGGATGGCCTCAGGAAAACCAAAAAGGCAAACCCATCGGGCGAGGATGGTCTCAACGGTTTCTTCAGCAGTGGTGGAAAGGACTGGAATAAACAGCAGGTAACCTGCGAATAGATCGACTATAGTTAACACGTACTGTTCGAGTACGCCTTCGATGCCTACATGAACATGATCTATGCCTATAGCTTGACCTGGATGGCTCCAGACTAACGAGTTATAGCGGCCATGATTAAATGTGAGGCGGGCGTGTGATAGTTGACAAAAGTGGCAATCTTTGAGGATAGCCGCAATGTCGGCGTGCATCTTGTCTTTCCCATCGGGTCCGAACCATATGTATCGCTGATGGATGTATGGGGCAAGGGTGGGGACCTTTGCGTGATTCTGGATCAAGTGAGCATGGGAGACAAGCTTGCGTATGAGGGGATTGGGAATATATATACGGCGGGAGCGGTCGGGCATGATATGTACCGCTAGCCCTCCCTTGAAAAAGAGAAGGGTATTACCCTGGCCGATAGATGTAGATCCGTCCCAAAGCGGTTGTAAAAGGGGGTCTTCTTTCTGCGCTGACTGGATATCCGCGCGCGTGACGCGCGGGGCATGTGATGTAGCATACATATTAAGCACAGCATGGCGATCCAATCCAAAGTTATGAACAAGCCACACAAGGTTGTCCTCGAGGAAGACGATCTTGTGGCATGCTAATACTGTCTCACGAGAGATGGTCTCACCGTCGGGTATGAGGTGTACCATGTCTTGAGGAACAAGTACAGCAAAAGGCTTGTTGAGAGCAAAAAGTTGACGGGCTACGTCCGGAGCACGCTCCGCGGGCGGGATGACTATGGCGTAGTTCCATGGGGCTGTAAGGTCTTGATCGTTGGTGCACCGCGCAAAATCCGACAGTCGTGCTTCTTAAAGCGCGCGTCTAATTGCGGATGACTACCGTCAATCGCGAGCCAAAAGGAGCGTCCACTGGACTGTAACATAGTTGCCGGGATGGTGTCCAGTAGCTGATTTGTCGCTTCGACTTCCCCGAGGAGAGTGGGTTGGCCGGGCGATATACAAGGAACACGAGAGAGGGCATCAGGAAGGAGATTCTGTTTACCACCTTGAAGGGGATAGTTTGAAGGTGGTCTAGGACCCATCCGACAACCATCGGGCTTCTGGCGTGGTATAGCCATATGAGCGGGCGATGATCCGTGACGATAGTCAGCAGATGATCACTAGCGTCAATATAGTAACGGGATTGCTGAACTCCGTAAAATATACCGTAAGCTTCCCGTACATACGTGACCCACCGAGATTGAGTATCCGTGAATTTAAGCGAGAAATAAGAGATGACGGGTGCAGATTTCTCAGGGCCCGAATGTAGCCACCGATGCCAACGATGCTAGCGTCCGTTCGAAGGTAGAGCTGCTGCGTCTTGTTGTACTTGGCAAGGATCGGTAGCGTTGTCAGGACACGCTTGAGCTTTGCAAAACATTTCTTCTCTTTTTCACGGAAAAAGTTGGGTTTCGTAGGCCGGGCGTTCGCAGACTTGAGTAGATCGGAGAGCGGCGCCACCAAGCGAGAGTAGTTGGGAATATGTGCCTGAATAAAGTTGGTCATACCGAGTATAGATCGGACCTCGGTGATGTTCTGCGGTTCAGAGATCTTCAGGATCGCGTCAATCTTGCTTGTGTCGGTGGCGACGCCTTTCTTGCTGCAGACTTTGCCGAGCACGGGAAGTGAGTTGTAGCCAATGCGTAGCTTGTCCGCGGCGAAGTAACAGCCGGCCTCCGCAGCCTCCATGAGCTTCTCCAGTTGGTTCATATGGACGTCGAAGTCGTCGTGAGCCAAATGTACGTCGTCGATGTATGCTGCAGCCGTCTGACCCCCAAAAGGGAGATGGCCAAAAGACTTGTCGACTGCGCGTTGGAAGTCACCAGGGGCGCGGTGGATACCCTGCGTCATATATTTGGGGACTAGAAGTCCACGAGGAGTCCATACGGCGAGGATGTCGCTGCTACCGTCTGTAGGGTCGATCTTCAGGTGCGAAAAACCATCAACCATGTCCAACGCGGAGAGATAGTTGTATCCCGCGAAGAGCTCACGGTGATGATCGGGGTTAGGAAGGCCGGGGACCGAAAGGATGAGCCGGTCGTTAACCGCGCGGTAGTCGAATACCATGCAGATGCCTTTGAAATGATCCTGCAAGAGGGAGTTAAACTTGCCTACAGGGCACGGTCTAGTAGCCCACTCACAATTAGGAGAGGCAAAACTATAGCGGCCAGTAGCAAGCATATCGTCTGCCCACTGGGTCAGGAACTCTCTGACAGTAGGCGTCCATCTAGGGCAGGGAACCCAAATAGGCTGTGCGCCTGGACGTAGCTTCAAAGAGATAACGGTGTGCGTAAAACAGCCAGCCTTTTCATGGAATCGGTCGCTGTAACGCTCTAGAAAATTTTTCGCTCTTTTCTTCTGAGGGGGAGTGAGGTTGGAGCTAATAGTATCCGGGCCGAACTTGGGTTTAGGTGGTTCGGCCTTCTTTTCCTTCTGTTCGTCTAGGTATTGTCGGCATAATCGCTCTGAAAGCATCAAAACGGGGTCTGGGAATAGGCCTGTGATGTCATCTGGTGTGACGAGTAAAATACCTGGGTCAGAAGTCATGTTCATAGAGAGCCAGTCTAGACCGCTAATCGGGGGTTGTTCCCGATCATGCGGTAACAATAGCTGGGCCACAATATGGGGCATGATGGGGTCCGGATAGGGCTCCGTGGGTTGTCACTGCGTCCTGCACATCTCCGGCTTATGCTGAGGGGAGTGTGGTCGGAAACGCAGCTGTGCCGGAGAAGGGGGCGATCGACATTGTGGGCCAGCCATTGTTCGGAGCATAAGCATCGAGTGGGTTGGTAGCACTGTCGTGCGTTGTTGCCGGAGACGGGTTGCGGGTGGTGCATATATATTGCTGCGCGTCTCCGGAACTAAGTTCTGGGGTCGGCGGTAAGCCGGTCGGGGCAGGCTAGGCTCGCTCCGCACGCGTCTCGGACCACGCCTTGGCAGTGTGCTTCGGGGTGCATTTCTCCGAGCCGGAATACCCGTAGTCCATCTCTGGACCGGGTTTTTCCAGCCATGGATCATGGCCTGTCGCATACGCTGCTGTTGTGCTTGGTATTGAGGGCGTATGGGCTTTCGTTCACCTTGTGACACAGTCCGAAGGTACCGTCTACCTTGGCGGTCGTAGGCTACTTCATGATAGTGCCATGTGCGTACCTTATGGGCTTTGCCGCGGCTGCCTCGTTTACTCCGCTCCTTGTTCTTATTCTTATCCTCCGTCTTCTCCTGCTTATCTGTCGTCCGGCTACCCGATGTTGCGCTCGGGGCTGGAGCAGAGCTGGAGAACGAAGATGAAGAAGAAGATGAGGAAGAGGAGGATGAGGAGCCGTCTTTGTAGTCGTCGTCGTGACTACGTCGTCGTCGTCGGTCGGGCTGGCAGCTGGTCTTGGGCTTCTTGTATTTCCGGCCTATCCGCTTGCTGGAATGACCTCTGCCGGTATCCGCGTCTTCGTCGGCGGGCGGAGAGTCTTCTCTTTCATCCTTGCCGCTACGTCCTTGACGTTCGTATTCCTCTTTCTCTTCCTCATCCCTCATCACGCGCTCTACTGTATTCCAATCGCCGCTGTGATCTCGAACCAGCAGATGAGAAGCCGCGTGGATTCGAGCGGGATGAAATGCGCGGAGAGAAGGAGATGCGGTCAGACGGAGACCCTTCCTCCAACTGACTTCGAGAGGCGCGTGAGGAAGGGATCTGAAATCCCCAGAGGCGTGACGTCGGCTGAAGAGATCTAGGACCTGTGATTGTAAATCGTATAGCATGCGCTCCTTCCACGGCTGACACCGCGGAAGGAAGTGTGGGAGGACCCTGTGAGGAAGATGAAGACGATGCTGACGATGATGTCGATGATGACGATGATGACGATGATGACGATGATGAAGATAATGAAAAATATGTCGTTGGTGGCGATGATGGCAAGTATGTCGATGGTGCTTGCGATAATGATGTGGGGGCAGCCGGTGAAAAGGGCGAAGGGGTGGGATCCTGCCGAGCTCTAAGTTTCCATCGGTGGTCCAAATTCTTGGAGAGCCTGAGGACTGGATAGGTCGTCTCCGGCCTTCCAGTCACCGGAGCGGGGGGAAGTTGCCCGTTCGTGGAAAACATGTCCGCGTCCTGCTGAAGGATGACGTTTTGGAGCATCGCAAACTCAAGACGGCAATGTGTGTTCCAGGAAGAGACTGACTCCCAACCAGGATCAACTGGGACTAGCGGAAGGTTTAGATAGGCCGCTATATCACGTGGATCCCGAGTGCCAAGATAGGTCGAGGCGAGATCGAGGCGCACGATGTTTGGTATCGTTTCCTTGATATCCATTTCGTCCTGTATGGATGGGACACCGTAGGGGTAACCCTTGGCACGCAGTGCCCTCGAATACGGATTCAAGATGTCTGCAAGACAAGGAATACGTGCTTGGGTGCACTACGACCTGGGTTTCCTCGTAAGCCGGCACGTTGAGCATATGCTGCAGTGCCCGCACCTCTGTCTGCACCTGTATGAAAAAGGGGACATTGGCTATGGTTGTACAGTACCACTTCTGGTCGTGTGCCGAAGAAGGCAGATTCCGAAGAAGATAGTCCTGTACCGGGGCTAAAGTGTCTAACCCCTGGTCCATCGCGCTTCCATAAATAAGGAAGGTTGATTTAACAGGTTCAGCTTTTGCTCTAATATTTCTCTGTCCGGGCTATCAGTGAAGAGGCGCGCGAGCATGCCTGGATTGGGATTTACATTCCACTGGTCTGTCGGGAGGATGGGATGATATTTGTCCGTAAAAACAAATTGTCATGTCCATGTTTGCGAAATAGTTCGCCGGCAGATCCGCGAAAAAGGAGAAAGTCGGGCGTGAAAATCCGATAGACCGCTTGATATCATGTGGGTGTGTGCAGTATCTTATGGCAGAATTCGATGGCAATCAAAAAAGATAGTAGAGACATGCAAACCACTGCCATAAGTGCTCGAAGGCAAAATGGTATCGTACGAAAATAGGGCAGCCGAGATAGTCTTCATCATGCCGTCCTATGCTCCCCCTTGATCGTACCGGTTCTACCGATACAGTGTGGGACCATGGAAATGGGACTACGTGTTTCATAATGTGCTGAGACACGCTCTGTGCCCCATGTCCCGGGTAGAGTCCTGATAGGTGGCCCATGAAACCATATGGTCGTTCGTGCGAGTATGATATGTAATGCCTGAAAAGCAGGGTATCGGATATCGGGTCTTCCTGGTCCAACCGAAAAGCCAGAATTGAGGCAAATTGAGCTCTGGATCGTCCCCAAACCGGCGGATGGTGAAACATCGTCAATGGGGTCCGATTCATAACCATGGCCGGCAATACCAACTTGAGAGGGAGACCGTTCAGCAAATTACTGATATGTTTCGGGGTGCGGTTCGTTTCGACGAACGGGATGTTGCAGCGGTTGGTTACCGCAGGGCTTTTGTGAAGCGATCGTGAAAGCATCCACTTCGGTGCGTTTGTCGATGCACATCCAATCATCCTGGGGGTTGGTTTGTATAGGGGCTGGTCCTTGCAAGCAAGGAACAAAAACGATGCATTCCGACAGGAGGACATCCTCGGGCTGGGAAAGGCCCGTGCCACGCTCCTGATGGCAGGCGTTCATGGTTTTCATAGTGACACCTGCAAAGGTATGAACGACTTGACAGTCGATGTAACCTGGGCCAATATAAGGCGCGATTTATCCCTTGTTGTCGAGGAATATACGGTCTCTCTGGTTGACTTGTGCCATGATTTCCGGCAACTGGCGTAGGGAAATCCGGGCCCACGCCTTAGCCTGTTGGACCCTTGGGGCTACGTACGCTACTGATCTAATCAGTTGGCTCGAGTATAGGCGCGTGGCTACGTAACTATGTTGGTGCATGTCCTCATATCTTGTCAACTGACGGAGCTGTGAGAAGCACCGATCCAGATGTATGTTGCCGCCATGAAGCGGGATTTCATACCCACCGTCCTCGCGGATCTCGAGTCGGTGTCGCACTATCGTGATATTGCCTGGATCGTCAAAAGACGGGTCCTCGTAGATCCCATGGACCCGGATGAGGTAAGGCAGGTAATAGTAGCAACGATGGTTGCATTTAATGTGCTGACCGAATTGGACGAGATCTTCCCAATAGGGGCGAAGGCGGACAATCGGGTTTTGAATAATGAACAGTGACTTCCTGTCATTATAAACGTCCTTCAAAGCCGCACCTCCTACTTGCGGGACAGCTGGTATGCTCTTGCCTTGCCGGTGCATATCTCTCTCGAACCCGACGTGTGTGCGAGTAACCACGCGTGGTACTACTGGGTGCATGATGCTATTTCAACCCGGTATTGATAGACCCGCTCTCCATGGAGTTGTAGGTCTTCCCTGGTCGAGTTGTCTCATGCCAGTATCCGTTATAGCGCGGCCTCGGACCGCTATGAGCTGAAGGTTAGTCAGATTCGAATCTCCTTGTGGGAAGGTTCGAGCTGCGCTAGGGGGGATTGATCCATAGCGGCAAGACATGAGAGAAAGCCCTAATGATCGCTGTGATCCCTGTGTCCAAAATTGTGGCAATCCTGGTATAGGAGGTTGCTGGACTAAGGGTGGAAGTGATCGCGGCAAGGGGGACGATGAGGAGCTAGCTTGTGATAGTGACACAGGCGTAGCGGTTTGACGCGCCGGTGTCCCTGACGACGACGTCGCCGCCGGGGGCGTGCCATCTATCACTATAACCTCTCTTTCCGACTGAGTCGGTCCTGGAGGAGAAAGTGGTGCGTTAGGAGACGTGACATTTGAAGAGCGGGCGATGTAACGCTAGCACCTGTTTGTGCCTTAGCGTCTGAGGGAGACGGTGACGTGACATTCGACAACGCGGGCGAGTGCGGGAGTTGTCGGTGAGAAAGTAGGTTCTATGGGAGACTCCCTGGGTCCTGGTTCTATGGGAGACTCCCTGGGTCCTAACGGGCTAGGCGTATCGGCCGATCCGGGCTTGCGTGCCCACTTGCTAGGAGACGCGGTGGAGGGAGTGGGTGATGGTCCTACGGGAGTCTCTTGTGAGGCTTGCGTGGCCCGGTGATCTTGCCCCGAGCTCGAAGAACTAGAGATTGAGCTTGAAGCGGTGGCTCCTTCAAGATCAGCCTGGGCTGGCGTTGCCGTCTCACTAGGTGACGGTGGTCTGAGGAGTCACGTCCTCCTCGCGTATTGGGGGAAGACCCGTGATCGGAAAAGCCGAGACCGGTGTACGGTCCAGTCGGGCCGCTGTGGTCAGAGATCGTGTCTGTCGCGGTGTGGGGGATGTACGGTCAGTACTGTCCTCCTGCTTCTCCTCTGTCTCGACTGTCTTCTCTTCGCTTTCTTCTTTCTCTTCCTGTTCCTCTTCATCATCACTCCCGTCAGTGGTGATCGCCACCAAAGGGAGGAGACTAAAAGGACATTCCTTAAGGTCTTGCTTTTGGGCTTCCTCCTCGTTATCATCCGAGGGGAGGTCCATCAGCGTGACCAACTGTTGGCAAGGACCATCTCATAGGATTGTCCTGCTTCGCAAAACCTGATTGACAGTCTCGCTGGGCTGTCGGGGCGGGGTCAGGATCTCAAACTCATCCAAGAGGATTTGTTCGTTCTCCGCCCGTGTCGGCACGGCCGGCCACTGTTGGCCAGCTGCCATACGGGTGAAAAGTGCATCCGTGGATATATTGGTCTGCATGATAAGGGCAGTGCCAAGCAGAATATCCGCTCCCGGGGGAACATGCTGGGAGGTGTAAAAAAGGTAAATCTCATCCCAGCCTCTTGTAGGGAGGACTTGAATGTAGAGAAGTATGCCTCTCACCATAGTTATGATCCCTTGAGCCGTGCGGGCTGCCAGGATGGGCAAATCCATTTCAGTCAGGCCCATCTTGGAGGACAAGCGTGGGTGGATCAGCCCCAAGGTATTACATCCAGTGTCAATTATGACAAAGATGTCGATAGCCTTGTCGGCGGTCTGATCCAGTCCGGCAATAGCCAGGACCCGTCCTTGGAGGACATTTGCCTTACGAGGTCGCACGGGAGCGACATAACGGCATTCAAGAGCCGTGTCAGTCCCGTCGTCCAATATATTATGGGTGCTTACCTGGCTAGGGTCGTCTACCGTCGCTTGAGCCGCCATCACCGCCGCCATAGGGGCATCCTTGCGTTCCTTGCGGTCCTTTCCGCGTCGATCCTTCTGTCCGGGGCCAGTGCGTTGCTTCCCGGCCCGCGGGGGGCACCAATGCGAGTTGAGCCCCTTCTCCAGATCGCGCGTGCGTGTCCTACAGACTTCGAGTGTATGATTTGGTTTATCGACCTTGCCGAAGTGTTGACAGTAGGCGCAGGGCTCGGAGCTCTTGTTGTGCGGCGTGCGGTTCTCCTTGGCGGGGTTCCTCGTCCACTGGGCAGGCTTGGCGATCTTGATCGCGTTGGCCCCAGAAAAGCGTGCAGTCTTGGTTGTACGCCCGCCTGACGAACTCGAAGGCGCAGAGCCCTTGCGTTGGTCCGGGCCTTGGCCAGACTTCGGCTTGTTCTGTTGATGGGACGATGGAGCTTGCCTCGCCACGACCTGCAGCTGACTACCCGAGGGGATGTCGCGGGGCCACTTGGTTCTTGGCTTCCTCGTGCTCTCTTTGGCCCTCTCCTTACGAGGAGGGCGCCGGCCGTAGTCGGAATCCGGTGCCGTCAGGATCATCTTGGGGTCCCAATCCGTCAAGGTACGCGGGTTAGCCTCGAGGATGAGGTACCTCATCTCTTCCAACGTGCGTGTCGGCGCAATGCCCCGCTTCTTCCTTTCTATCTGCAGGGCCTCTATGTGCTGTATCTCCGTAGGGGAGACACATCGCCGGGCTACCTCATACTTATGGGATTCTTCGGCCACAAGGCCTTCGTTCCGCAGCTGCCTGAAGAGCTTTTGTAAACGCGTGATGTAATTGGCCAAGTTCTCTTTCGACCGTCTCTTCATGTCATTCCTGTAACTCGGACCGAAAGGCTTGGTAACGTCGTGGACGATGTCGATTTTCCATCGTGAGTCTACTCGGTAGTCCAGCCAGATCCATGGCAAGAGCTGCAGAGACTTCATGTAGGAGTCTTTGGAAGAAGTTCTTGCCGACCACGCGTTGAGGAAGATCTCGGCCTCAGACTGGGTCATAAAAGGGAAAGATTTGAAAGAAACAAGCGCAAGGTGTATCCTAATGATACGTGGTCGAACTTGAGCTTTTTGATCTCCCTCAGGCGACGTTGTCGTCGTTCGGTAGCCAACTCAAATGGCGTCACCATCATAAGGACGGTGCTGCCACTAAAGCGTATACCATTCCGGGTACGTGACGGCTCGGAACTACTCGACGAGGGCTGCTCGCCACTACTAGAGGATGCACTAGTTGTCACTCTACTCCCAGACGGGTTGTACTCCTCCGCTTCGATCGTCGGGGCAGCTGGGCTGGCTAAAGCCGTTCCGGCTACCTCTGGCGTGACCGCTGCGGAGGCTTCGGTTTCCGCGACCGCCGTCCCGGTCTCTCCATCTTCGTCGCTCCCACCAACTGGCGGGAGCGATTGCCTAACTGTGAAGAAAGTCACGATACGTGGAGGGGCAGAACGGGGTCGGCTTGAGGACTGCCCGATTCGGGGGGATAGGGGGAGGCTGTCACCGTCGGCTGGCTCTGCCCCTCGCTCTGGAGAGAAAGAGAACAGAGGCCCTTTCGACTCTTCTTCCTCCTCGACTACCCTTCCGTATGGGGAGACAAAAAGCGCGCCGCTGTCTTCGTACCGGGAGTCCGGAGGGGAGGCGAATGATCCCGGAGGCTTGGGCTCCGTTGAGAAAACCTCGGGGTCGGGGATGGACCATACCCTGATGCTAGTGGGGAAAATGCCCCGTCAGCAGCCGGTCTCGGTCGGGAAAACAGGGAACGCTGTGCCTCTGACCCGCCTATGGGGCCCAGACTACTTCCTGAAGGGCGAGAGGGTCGACCTGGGAAGGCTGTGATGGGGCCACCAAAGCGTTGGGAGCCAGTTGGGGGGAACCTTACCGGGGCGGGGGCCGCCATGAAGCGCGATGACGATGCTGCCGCCGTAGCCGGAGGCATCGTCGCTGCCGTAGCTGTAGCCGTAGTCGTAGTCGTAGTCGTAGTTGTAGTCGTCGCTCCTGCCAGCGGGGGGCGAGTTGGGCCCATGGTAGGAGCCGCCGTGGCCGCTGGTGCCGGAATCGTCTCGTAGCGTATGGAGCTGGGGACGTTGTCCGGGGACAGAACCCAACCGACCTTTTTCGCAAGGTCGTTGTACCTACTTATAGCTAGGTCTCTCTCACCCCTATAAGCGGTCCACTTGTGGAAAGTGGATGGGTCCAACCAATAATCCACCATCTGCTCGAGGGGCTGCATGGGGAGAAAAGGCTCCTCCTCAAGATTGAGAAGGCCGTCCTTTACTGCTTTCGCTAAGAGGGGGCCGAGGTCCTTATTTAAAGTCATTAGTACGACCTTAATGAAGTGGGCGCGGCTGATTCCGTCCGTCTGGGGCGAGAGCTTCTTGACCGAGCCGTCCTTGAGGGCCTTCCTGTATGTGTCTATGAAGGGAACCTTGAGGTTGGTGCGCAGCGTACGAGAGATGTTGAGGCATTCCTCTCGGTGGTAGACTTCCTGACTGACCAGGTCGTAATTGGGGCGAGGAAATGAGGCTGGAAGGCTCATTTTGTCACACCTGAACGTAGAAGACCCACGATGTAGCAAACAGGTCTGGAATTTGCAAAGGAGACCTTTAGGGTTGGTTGCTACTCGATGGGGCTTGCTTGAGGGACTGTCCTATGTATGCAAGGGACTTGAACAGACTTGAACAGACTTAAACAAGACTTGAATACATGGTACAAGTCGCCTCTCTGTGTGGTGAACATGAACAACGGTCACCATGACCGGCCACTCAAAGACAGGTGAACTAGCTGTCCTGTGTGGGTGTAATGGCAGACCTTGAGCTTGCTCGCTGTTGGTGTTTCCAGAAGCAGGTAGGTGTTCCCCAATTCGAGCTGTCGACAGCACACACAAAGTGTGACTCTTCCGAAAAAATAGGGAAATTCGATTTGTAAGTTTTGACTACCCTCCTATGAGGAAATTACCAACCGGCATTCAAATGAATACACACACGGCTGTCATTTGATCTCAAAATACTTCCGAAAACAGGGAAGGTACCAAAAGACGCTGGGATGGTCAATTCCAGTTTATTTAGTACACTTGCTTGACAGACTACTTGTCCCTTGCGAAACAATGCAAATTCTGAGAACTAACGAATAGTATTCAAGTGCTGCACGTGTTGTGTAGCAGTTGGAGTTGTTCAAGTTAGTCTGTGGAAAAATAAAGGAAAATATGTTAAGTATTAACACTTTATAATTAACTAACCTATCTGTGTAGGCGCAGATAGGTAAATATGCGACCTTTTCTTATACCCCTACACACAGTTATGTATAGAAGAGCTATATCTCTTGAAGATGTAGTTATAATTATATCCGTTTTTATTTATATACTTTTGAGCCGGTTGAAAACGATAATATTACGATTCATAACCGGTACTACTTTTTTAAGCCGTATAATATTATCGTTAGGGGTGACACTGGGAATTCCCTCTCTTTTTCCTTTTTGTTGCTTGGCTCTGACAGTCTCCTACATTTTCCGCCATACGGGTTTCCTCTCTTTGTAGAGGAGGAAGATTAGGTTATTTTCAGAGTGCTGTGGAATTGGAAGGATAAATACCCCGGCTTACATTAAATAATATCTTTTTATTATAACCGACAAAAGTGGAGTCCCAGCCTAGATTTTCATATCCTACAAATTTCACTGTTCAGCAATTTGAAAAATAGCCACTCCCCTAAGCAAAGAAAGAAGGAAAGGTAGTGGAGGAGTGTAGGAAAGGAGTTGGGGAGGTGTTAGCAGCTTGCAGTGCACATAAACAACAGTGAAATCTTGCACAGAGGCCCACAAAGCGGCACGGCAAGACACTCGTTGTGTGTACGATTTTGACACCTCAAACAGTGTGATGGGAGAGTGTAAGAACAATGGATTCGCCCAACTGTCAGATATACACTTTTCCCCAATTTTTCATGTTCCGGACCGGTTTTTCTAACAGTTGGGAAACATGATAAGATATCGCAGAGAAGCTAGGAAATCATTTTAGAATGATATTAAAACATATTTTTATTAATTTTACTTCACTTTGACTTCAATTTTTTTCATGGATCGGTCCGGGTGCGGAAAACTATGAAAATACTGATTTTTTGAAGTCATTTAGTGTCAAATGTGCTGCATTTCAACTGAAACACACGCAAAACAGTGCAGCATTTATTATTCTAACTGTTTTACGCAATAATTACTAATATTTGAGGACTTACTAAGATGAGTTCTGACATAAACAAAAAAAGGTACAGAAAAGTATAAAAACTCTAATTTTTCAAGTCATTTGGTGTTAAATGTGCTGAATTTCAACTGAAACACACGCAAACAGTGCATCATTTATTACTCTTACTGTTTTACGCAATAATTACTCATATTTGAGGACTTCCTAAGATGAGTTGCTGACATAGACAAAAAAAGGTAAGGAAAAGTATAAAAACGCTGATTTTTTCAAGTCATTTGGTGTCAAATGTGCTGAATTTCAACTGAAACACACGCAAACAGTGCAGCATTTATTACTCTTACTGTTTTACGCAATAATTACTAATATTTGAGGACTTCCTAAGATGAGTTCTGACATAAACAAAGACTCACAACACACGGCTGTGAATGACACTAAGACATGGCGCTCTCTGACCCGCATCAAACATTCGGTGTCAAATGTGCTGAATTTCAACTGAAACACACGCAAACAGTGCAGCATTTATATATTAGTAATAAAATCAAATAAAAAACATGTTTTTATATATCGGAACCTCTTTAGACTTGATTTTTTTACGCAGGTCGGAACCGGTATTTTGTACGAAAAATCATATATTTCTATCATTTTTCCATGTTCAAGTCAACACTTCTCACTCAAAGCCTAGCAAATAAACGGTATCTATCATTTGCGCTGCTTTTACATTTAAATCTATGCAAAAATCAGTAAATTTAAAAACTTAAATTAAACACTAAGAAAATCTACTGACATGCGGGTGGAAGGGGTGGGGGGGGGGGGGGGGGGGGGGGGGGGGGGGGGGGGGGGGGGGGGCGGAGGTGGCTACGTGATTTGTAGAGGAAGAGAGGGGAGAGAGAGGAGAGAGACAAGAGAAAGAGAGAGAGATAAAAGAGAAAAGAAAAGAAAGAGAAAAAAAGGAACGAGAAGAGAGAAGAAAGAGGAGAAAGGAGAAGAGGAGAAAAAAAAAGTAAGGAGAGAGGAGAGAAGACAGAGAAGAGAGAAGAGTAGAAAGGAGAAAGAGAAGAAAGAGAAAGAAGACAGGGGAGGGAAGAGATAGAAGAAAGAAAGAAACAAGGAAAGAAGAGAAGAGAGTAGAGAGAGGAGTCTCAGAGAAGAGAGCAGACAGACGAGAGACGAGAGAGAAAGAGAGGAAACAAAAGGGAGAGAAGAGAAAGAGAGAGAGAGGAGAGGAGAGGAGAGAGAGAGAGACAGAGAGAGAAAGAGAGAGAGAGAGAGAGAGAGAGGAGAGGAGAGAGAGAGAGGAGAGAGGAGAGAAAAGAGAAGAGAGGAGAGAGCAGAGAAGAGAGAAGAGAGAGCAGAGAAAGAAGAGAGAAGAAAGAGAGAAGAGGAGACAGAGAGAGAGAGATAATAGAGAAAGAAGGAGAAAGAAGAGAGGAGAGACAGAGAGAGAAGGAGAGGGGGGGGGGGGGGGGGGGGGGGGGAAGAAAGCAGAGAAGAGAGAGGACAGAGAAGAGAAAAAGAAAAGAGAAAAGAAAAAGGAGAGAGAGAGAGAGACGAGAGAGAGAAGAGAAAGAAGATAAGAGAGAAGAGAGAGAGAGAGAGAGAGAGAGAGAGAGAGAGAGAGGGAGAGAGAAAGAGATTGAGAGAGAGAGAGAGAGGAGGAGGGAAAAGAGAAAGAGAGGAAACAGAAGAGAAGAGAAGAGGAGAGAGAGAGAGAGAGAGAGAGAGAGAGAGACGAGAGACGAAAGAGAAGAGAAAGAAGAGAGGAGAGAGCAGAGAGAGAGAGAGACAGAGAGAGAGAGAGAGAGAAGGTTCAGGAGGGAGGAGAGAGGAGGAGAGAAGAGAGAAAAGAGAGGAGACCAGGCAGAGGAGAGAAGAGAGAAGAGAAAAGAGGGAAAGAGGAGAGAGAGAGAGAGAGAGAGAAACGAGGAGAGAAGATAGAAGAGAGGAGAGAGAGAAGGGAGAAGACAGAAAGAAAGGAGAAAGAGGGAGAAGAGGGAGAAGAGAGTGGAGAGAGTGGAGAGGAGGGGAGAGAGGAATGAAGAAAGAAGAGGGAGAAAAGAGAGGAGAGAGAGAGGGTGAGAGACAGAGAGGAGAGAGAGGGTGTGTGTGTGTGTATGTGTGTGTGTGTGTGTGAGAGAGAGAGAGAGAGAGAGAGAGAGAGGGTGAGAGACAGAGAGGGAGAGAGAGAGAGAGAGATAAGAGAAAGAAGAGAGAAGAGAGAGAGAGAGAGAGCTGAAAGAGAGAGAGAGAAGAAAGGAGAGAGAGAGAGAGAGAGAGAGGAGAGAGAGAAAGAGAGAGAGAGGGAGAGAAAGAGGAGAGGAGAGGAGAGAGAGAGAGAGA
>WBZZ01003630.1:2500-24868 GCA_019918135.1 Paulinella micropora
TTCATCTCCCTTCTCTCTTCCTCTGACTCCCATTGCTAGGCTAGCTCCGAAGGTTCTAGTCTGCTTCGCTCACTTTCTTTCCTCTCCCTTTCTTGTTGTTGTTCGACTATAGGGCACACTCTTCTGCTCTTCCCTTCTTTCTATATTTTCTTGTTTCCGAGCTCTAGAAATCTATAGTCCATATTTAGCAGGCTCTGGCGTCCCGTCGGCCGGGGATGAAAGTGGAAAATGAAGGCCGTAGCCACACACCATCTTGCATTTTAAGTACTTTGTTTAAGTTTTATTATTATTAAATTGAACAACAACAACGACAACAACGACAACAACAACAACAACATAAGATGTTACTCCTTGCCATTTCTGACCTTGAGGTTTCTAGACAGCTCTCTCTTTCGGCCTCAGCGCTTGTGACTAACTGCTGGTGCTTGCCTGCTCCATTCGATTTGTTCATTTCACACGCGAGCCTCTAACTTGTTGCTCAGACTGTTTTCCCATTGGCTATGGCGAGTTTCTCCTCCCCCTTCATCTTCCCTCTCTCTTGCTTCTCTCCCTTCTCAGTGGACTTGCTCCTCTCTCGAGGCTTGTCTGCGCTCCTCCCCGCTTTTCTTCTTCTCCCTCTTATGTTGTTGTTTTACTATAGTGCATGCTCTTCTGCTCCTTTTCCTCTTTCTTTTTTCTTGTCTTTGAGCTCTAGAGTCCTATAGTACAGTGAGACATGCTCTGGCGTCCCGTGTCGGCCGGGGACGATTAGACATCTACTTGTCTTTAAGTGGGTTTAAGGCCGTTATCCATGCACCATCATGCCACTGGTTTGATTACTGTAATTAAATTTACAACAACAACAACAACAACAACAATAACAACACGTAGCCACACACCATCTTGCATTTTAATTACTTTATTTAAGTTTTATTATTATTATTAAATAAAACAACAACAACGACAACAACAACAACAACAACAACAACAACAATAACAACAACAAGAACTCACGAAGCAGAAGCAAAACGCGATGCCATCAGCGGCAACTTTAGCATGCAATGGTTTGAGTCCTGGTATGGAGGATTATACGAACAACAAAGCCACTCGTTCCTGTGAAGTTCGCAACTTTCTCTCTGCGATCGAGAAGAAAAATACGCATCAGCAACGGATTCATTCCCAGATAGTTCACGTCTACCAGTTTTCTTGGCTGACTCCAAAACTACCACAAGGAAAACTATTCGTCAGGCTCGTGTGCTGAATGCTATCGTTACTTCACCCATCCAGCAGGTGCAGTGTACATGCCCGATGTTTCGGCCAGCTGCTGCTGCTCAGGCAGCAGTTCACTCAATGCGGGATCGTCTCTTCGCTGAAGACTGGGACGAGGCGATTGCCCAGGGTAATGAAGACGACTGTGAATACTGGGACCCTGAGTATAGGGAAACCTCTATCGTGTGGGGTGGGATGACCCCGATGACGAGTTTGACGATTTTTGACTTACTAAGCGGTGTGGTTAGGAGTCTCTTTGACTTCTTTCCACCGCTTCTGGCGTCGTTGTCTCGGGCGTCATGGACTGCGTTTTCAGTTCTCTCTCTCTCTCTCTCTCTCTCTCTCTCTCTGTGTCTCTCTCTCTCTCTCTGTCTCTCTCTGTCTCTCTCTCTCTCTCTCTGACTGGACTTCCTATTTGACTCTGTCTCCTATCCTCGTCCTAGCTCTGATTGCGCTGATCTATCCCTTCACCCGCTGTTGTTGTTCCGCTTTAGTACTTTGCTGCTCCTTCTCCTCTTTCTATATAACTTGTTGAGCCCTGAAGTTCTATAGCTCAATGAACTAGCTCTGGTGTCACGACGGCCGGTTATAAAAGTAAGTGGTACTTTTTAATATAGCTTATTTGGTCGATATCCACACTCCAACTAGTTATTGCTTATTAAATTGAACAACAACAAACAACAACAACAACTCGCCCCTCCTCTTTTGTGGGACTGCCTCTCCCAACTTCTCCATGCCTTCCCGACCCAGTTAGCGTGCTAGGGGGTGCTCCCTCTCTCGCCGTCTTCCCTTCCGTTGGCCAGATAAATGGGCTTTTTCTCCCTTTCTCCCCTGACTCTCTTGCACGGGTTCTTAGTCCTAGGTCCACAAGTCGGACCCATGGCCATTGCAGGTTACCTTGTGGCCATGGGGCGGGCGTCCACCACTTGTGCGTATGCTAGGCTATGCTACCTTGTGTCGCTCTCTGGCTTGAAGGTTTTCTTTACAGTTCTCTCCGTTTTCTTTACAGTTCTCTCCTTCGGCCTCCAGCGCATGTGACTACCCCATACTACTATGTTCTTAGTATCGCGCGTGAGCATCTCGTTTTTTGCTCGGACACTGCTCTCATGGTCTTGGCGAGTCTCTACTCCTCCTTCCTCTCCTTCTCTGTCTTCCTCCTCTCCCTCTTGGTAGGCTAGTTCTCCTCGCTCTTGTCTGCCTCTCTCACTACCTTTCCTCCTCTCCCTCCCCTGTTGTTGACCACTATAGTGCACGTCCTCTGGCTCTCTTTTCCTCTATCTATATTTTTTTGTTTTTGAGCCTCTGGATCATATAGTGCAGTAGTGACTTGCAGTGAGCAAGCTCTGGCGTCTCGAATCGGCACGAGATGACTAGATTATTTTCTGGAAGTGGCGTATATCTGGGGGTATACACATACGAGTCGAAAGCCACACTTTAGTTAATATTGATTAATAGATTGTTCTGCAACCGTTGTATTATTATCATTAAATTTTACAACAACAACAACAACAACAACAACAACAACAACAACAACAACAACAACAACAACAACAACAACAACAACAACAACAACAACAACAACAACAACAACAACAACAACAACAACAACAACAACAACAACAACAACAACAACAACAACAACAACAACAACAACAACAACAACAACAACAATTACTAACTAAACCTTTCTGCAGCATGGACAACCACGACCTCTCGCGCAGGTATGTATGTATGCATGCATGTATGTATGTATGTAAGTACTTATGTATGCATGTATGCATGTATGTGTATGTATGTGTATGTATGCGTATGTATTGCTGTATGCAGAATCTGGCCCGGAGGTTTAGTCCGTCAAAAACTTTCGCACAAAATTTATCGATTCAACGGCAACCTGTAAAAGAATTCTCGGAAATTCATCCATATCTTGAACAGTGTTTCATCTATATCAATGCGGATTGTATACCAGCAAGCAATTTAGTGGAAACAAACAAAAATTAGTGGCAATTTCGAAATCATTAAATAATCTGCCATAAGCATTGGGGTCAGGATGTTTTGCCTAACCAGCGCTGAAATAAACAGAAATCTTTACTAGAAGTCCGAGAAACGAATTCACCGATCGTTGCGATGGATTTCCTGGCACTATTTGATTTGCGGTATGAAGAAAGAAAGGAACAAAACTTTTTTTTTATATGGCACTATTTGATATGCGGTATAAAGGAGTGGTGAGCGAGACTACGATCTTAGAAAGAGACGAAAAAGAAATCTGGTTCCAAGGAACGACAGTACAAGCTAACAAGGAAATCTGGAACTAAGGTTCAACAGAAAGCCACTCGAAAGAGTAAAATGGAAGAGAAAAGAAAGAGAAAAAAGATAGAAAGAAAGAAATGAACAAAGAAAAAAAGAAAAAAACTAAGGAAAAGAATAGAGAACGAAGAAAAAAAAAGAAAGTTTGCTCTCTTTTCTGCTCTAACTCATTTTAATATTGAGTTTTACTACAAATTAGCTCAAATTCAACACACTAATAATTAAAATTCTAAGTTTGGAAAAAAATCGTTTGTTTGTTTGTTTGTTTGTTTTTGTTTTTTGTTTCTATTTCTTTTGAGTTTTGTTTTTTATCAAAGATAAAATATATGCTAATCAAAACAAAAGCAATAGCAAAGAAATACAGACGCATGCAAACAAGCAAAGAGCACGAGGAGACATATATAAGAGTGTAAGCATCATCCCCCTGATAGCTGGTAAAAAGTACCCTTTCCTGGTGACAGGTGCACCAGCTTGTTTTTCAGTATTATTTGTCCGGATTGGACCTGATGCAATTTTATTCCTGGTCTGTTGCAGTTTTCCTTTTTGGCTTCACTGAGCTAATATAACGAGACATCATTCTCATCTTTCGAGAAGACTGTGTTTGGTTGTATTACAGACTTTTTACTTCGCGTTCAAGTTGGGTAACTTACTCGATCGAAGTTCAAGCTTACTAATTACTACGTAGAAACACATGTTGAAATCATAGTGTCTATGTTCCTGCTACTGGATGCCGGCCGGCATCAAATGTAGTACTAATACTTGCCACTTTCAAGTCTAAAAAAAGAAATAATACTTGAATATTCAAAATTTTTATTAAAATTAATATTATTAAATCTTTCATTTCATATATTAAAATCAATCAAAGATGATTTAATATAATTTTTTGTGAATATTACCGCTAGGTCAGTGTCCTTACCGTCCCATGATAACCCCCCCCCCCCCCGTATGTATGCATGTATGTATGTGTATGTATATGTATTTATGTATGTATTATTGTTTAAGTGCATGAAATTGACAATTGGTAATTTTGGTTGCCAATTGGCAACGTTTTTAGTTACCAATTGGCAACGTTTTTTTTTTCTTATGCACAATATTTCCGTATTTGCATAACAAAATTACCAATTTGCAACGCGCTGTTACCGATTGGTAACGCTATGTTCATGCACTTAGATACTATGATTATTATGTACTATCTATGATGATGTATGTATGTATGTAACACTAGAGGGGTCGAGGATCCGGGCAACTAAACCGTGGCTTCGGGCATTTAGACCATTATATTGCCAGCTTCTTACCTGCGATATATGATCATATATCGATCTTCTACTATTTGAGCCTTCTGTAGGCATCACCCCCCGGATAGCAGGTAAAAAGTACCTTTTCCTGGTGACAGGTGCACCAGCTTGTTTTTCAGTATTATTTGTCCGGATTGGACCTGATGCCATTTTATTCCTGGTCTGTTGCCGTTTTCCTTTTTGGCTTCACTGAGCTAATATAACGAGACATCATTCTCATCTTTCGAGAAGACTGTGTTTGGTTGTATTACCGACTTTTTACGAGCTATCGTTGGGGTGCATTACATTTGGAGTCCACATCACTAGGGTGATTTCTTTCTGCTTTGCCACACAGGCAACAAAGTGAATTTTCACTGACCTGTCTCACACGGGGACGTCAGACGAAAACAAATACTCCAACACAGCTCCCTCATAACTTTTTCACAAAACAAATAATTTGATTGGTCTCAAGCAGGTGTCTCGTACCCTCTAGCCCAATCCATATCTGTGCTCACAAGGAGACATCAAATACAAACTCTCTGTCGTTCTTGCTGTTCTCACACAGAGACCAAGAAGAAGGAGGTGGACAGAAGAGTGAAGGAACAC
Organism: Paulinella micropora; assembly: GCA_019918135.1. Classification (NCBI taxonomy): domain Eukaryota; phylum Cercozoa; class Imbricatea; order Euglyphida; family Paulinellidae; genus Paulinella; species Paulinella micropora. Next base: position 7,933 of record WBZZ01003630.1, read on the forward strand.
ACACAAAACACAAACAAGCATAGGGACAGGAGCACAACACTCTACCTTTCTAGTTTGTGCATTTATCTGCATTATCTCACACATACGTCAGAGTATTTTTGCAACTCTCTGATTGTTTTCTAAAGGTAGGTCTGAGAACCTATCCGACCGACTGTCGATTTCTCAAGAAGAGCTTTTCTAGCTTTTCTATTACTATCTGTGTGTAGGTCCAAGTGCCTCATACTAGATACAATATAGAAAAGAAGGAGGAGAAAGTAATCTGAGTAAGGAGAACAAGAAATCGGAGAAAGTCTCAAAGACTATTTTTCTCAAACAAAAACAAACATACAAACAGTGTTTCATAGAGGACAGGGAATCTCACTCTACCCTCTCTATTAGTTTCTCTCTTCACTAGTCAATCGACTGAAGGAGGAACAGAACACAAACGAACAAAAACCAAACATAGGAGCTGACACTGTCCTCCTGTTAATTACTACTACGACATCATGTCGACAGAGACCGCCGAAGTGAGTGAATTCTCGGAGGCAGAACAAAGAAGAGAAGAAGAAGCAGGAGGAGGAGGAGGAAGAGGACTGAATGAAGGAGGAGGAGGAGGAGATGAAGGAGTAAGAGGAGGAGGAAGAGGACTGAATGAAGGAGGAGGAGGAGGAGGAGGAGATGAAGGAGTAGGAGGAGGAGTAGAAGAGGGCTGGGATGATGAAGGAAGATATGGAGGAGACGAAGATGAAGGAGGATTTGAACAAGAAGAGACGGGAGGAGGAAGAGCATACGGTAATCCCTTACCACCTGCCTACACGGGAGGAGGAGGACGAAAAATGATCGACTTGATTCATAGTGATGGAGAGGAGATCACAGTGGAGGAACAACAGTGGGTGCAAGACCACTATGACCTCACTAAAGAAGAGTTTGATAACAAGATGGGGGGAGAGAAGGATACCTATGTGTGGATCCCTCAGGATCAAAGAAGAGAGAAAAGTCTTGCTAAAAAGGATGTCTATATCCTATTATCAAACACAGCACAGCTCCTCTGCAAACTGGTCTCTGATCCAGAAAAGAGAAAGAAGATACAGCATATCAAGTTTGGGGACACACACACCCACCTTGAATTACTCGATGCTATCTTTGGGGTGTACACTCAAACCCTGATTTGGGAACGTTCATACGGCCCACGATGTGAGGGTCACCTCCAGTACACAAACCCAAGAGCAACGGCCAGATTCCTCGCGACTGGTCAGGAGGCAGTCGATGTAACAAAAATGAAGACCAATCTGGGTTCGAAAAACTCGAGTGGCATATTTCATTTTTTTACGATGGAAATGAAGGCCTTGGAGGAGGGGAAGGCAGAGATGGAAAAAAGCATTAAGGCAGCAGGAGAAACTCATCCTGTGATTGATGAGTTAGAGAAGACTGACAGAGTTCTGACCAAGATCAGACTGTTGATGGGTGCGTTACTGCATAAGGAGGCATGGAAGAGATGGATTCCTACCAAGGATCACTCTGTCCTTAAATCACTTAGTAACGCACCACCGGTCGCCAACAAAGCAGGTGTTGACCAATATGTGGAGAAATATAATTTTCTCAGATCTGCTTCTGAATTTGTGGCCTTTATCACTCATGCTCAAAAGCTGGTGATATCTGAGAAGAAGAAGGCGAAAGAGAATGAGGAGTTCGAGAAGACGATGAGACTGGAGAGAATGAAAGCAAAAGTGAGTGGTGCAAAGGCACACCCTCCGACATATTTGACCCCACCAGCTCCTGCCCCACCAGCCCCTGCACCCCCGGGCTCAACTACGGTGGTGGTCACAAACACGGAGAAGAAGGACAGACAAAATATCATAAATGCCTTCAAGGGGAAGAAAGGAGGAGTGGCAAGTCTCATGCTATATGCCAAGACGAGCTCAGACAAAGACTCTGATGCTTCGCTTTTGAGCAAGCTCAAAGAGATCAATGCCTGCATGAAGGCTTTTCCTTGCGACGAAACGCAGGAATACGAGGCCCTTGTTACTGTTTTTGACCAATCTCTAGTCTCGGAGGGATTTGATCTGACACAGTACAAGTTTTTGAGAAAGAAGGAGGAGATTAAGAGAAACAATGCAACAGGCCTAGACGCTCAGTGTGAACTGGCGGTGGCCACACTCATTTCATATTTTCAATCTCATGGATACCAGCATCTCTGCACTGGTACTCTCATAGGATTTGACATCTTTGAGACAGTGGCGATGAGTTTGAGGAGTGCTGTTGGCTTGGCGGCGACCCTTACGGAGGTAGTTTCCTCCTATGTGCTATTCTATGGCCGCAAGTCGATCATCCTCTATTTCTTCTCGGCGTTACACACAGTTAACCCGAGTAAGCTTACTCAGCTCATACAGCAATGCTCGACGTTTAGCTCAGTGAAGTCCAAGAACTTCCTCGAGACACACGTGTTCGAAAATACGGTTCAAAGCGTTGCTCCGTCAGCACTGTTTCAAGAAGTGATGAGTGCATGCTCAAACATGGACTCGCTCACGGAGGCACATACGGCACAGGCAGGCGGCGCACAAGCCACGTACACAAACAGAGTTGCCGGTTGGAAGAGACAGAGAGAGCCAGACCTGAAGACCGCATGTTGGAGGTGGTTCGCGGGCTTGCAGTGTAAGGCACAGATGCAGAACAGAGACTGCTCTTTCAATCATGATAGGCAGAACCCAACAGCAAGGGCAAATTTTCTGAGCAGGACGGAAGGCAAGGAACCGGGCCTTTTCAACATGCTTCAGATTGCCGCTGCTAACGAAGGTTGGTATGCCAATATGTGTGATGATGAGGAGTTACGAGAGGCAATCATTACCTATATGAAGAGGATGAAGGAGAAGAAGGAGGAAAGGGAGAGACAAAAGAACTTAAAGGCCTCTCAAAGAGGACGAGGAGGAGGAGCAGGAGCAGGAGGACGAGGAGGAGGAGCAGGAGGAGGACGAGGAGGAGGAACATGGAGAGGAGCCTCGAGGTGGCAAGGAACCCCTCAGAGAGGAAGAGGAGGAGGTCGGGGATATACCCCTTATGGAGGGAGAGCTGTTCGAGCTCCAGCCCCCCCACCCAGAGGAGGAGGAGGCTCATGGGCAAGCTCCAACCCGAATTTCGGTCGAGCTCAGGCCTACAACACTGCCTCGGAGACCGATACGTCATCCCACCCGGACACTACTCAAGGTAATCGTTTCGAGGTGGTGGAATGACTGGAGGGGGAAGAAGAGAGGAAGGAGAAGACTGTGAAGTGTAACCCTAAAGTCACAGTGCTTTCTAATGCTGTTGTGCAAAATGGGCCAATGCTTCCTCAATCTGAATACAAAGATGTGGGTACACAGAGACTGCAGCCCCAAGGTAGTCTCATACCCGTTCATACATCACGGTTACCAATGATAACTGATGCAAATAGGAAGGCGAGACTTGCGATGGAGGCGAGGAGGCCAATGGCAGACGTATCGCCTCGGCCAAGCAAACAACCACGAACAGACTCAATGTCTACGATCGCGGCGGGTGGCGAGCAAAAAGACAATGTGTGTACTCAAGTGCCACAAGACAATGTCGCTCACATAGTAAACGCACCAGTACCGCAGAATAATAACGATGTTAATGAGGTGAAGCAGGAGGAGAAGAAGGAGGAGTTGAAAAACTTAGAGACAAGACTCCAAAATTTGGAACGTAAAGTTCTTGTTCTCGCAGTCAATATACACAGGCCCGATGCTCTGTGTTATACGGAACTTTATTGTGAAACATTGAAGACAATATTAAAAGTTGGTAATGATACGATGGCGAATATTAATATTGTCGGCCGGAAGTTTTTTAATCGATACCGGGACTGGGTGGACGGAAATATGAAAAATTCGACTGGCACTCTGAAGGGAGTGGGTAGCCGGACGGTCATCACGGGAATCAACACACTGACCTTTAAATTAAAATCCGCACGAGTATACCGCATGGACCTTTATGTCGTCCCCGGTTACCACGGGTCAATATTACTATTGTATGACCAATTGGCTACGATGGGGGCTGTGATTGATTGCGCCGCACGGCGAGTGATATATGGAGTAAAAAGAGGAGAAAAGAACAATATTGATCCCTTCAACGCTACCGACTCTTATGAGGCTTATGAGCTGAGTCTAGCGACGGATCACAAAAAGATGGCCATCGCACATGAGGCACTTGAGGTGTACGTTCACCCCCATGTCGTAAGACCGGATGAGCTGTCCTGGACCGACAATTGGGAATCACAAGTGTGCACTGTCACAGTTCCGACATGCCATTGGGACAAAAAGTCTATTGATGACTTAATCGAGAAGCGAAAGCAGGAGATTATATGTGTCGCACAAAGAAGCCCGTCGTTGGCGAGATTCGCGGAAGGAGTAGGAACAGATGTCCATATTACTAACGGATACTGTTTCCATGCGAAAGTAGGAGAAGAAAAAAGGGAGGCGTTTGTACCAAGGAGAACGGGGCGAATCCCGGATACTCCACCAGAAACTATTAAAAGTTTTATTACTGATTTCTGGGGTGACGAGCCGACGTGGCCGCGTTCACTAACTGAAGTGAAGAAATGCTTACGGACTTTATTCGAAAATAATAAGCCGTATACTATTATCCTGCCATATAATGAGAAGGCGATATGGGCGCATGAAATAAGGGACCGGCTTATTGATCATCCTATACCGGTACCCTCTCGCAAGCAACAGCTAGTGGTGGCTTGTCGTATGGGAACTCGTGAGCAGAGCAGTGCATACAAGCGGAAGCTCAGAGACCTCGACAAGTTGAAATTGATACCGCAAGCATTCACATGCTTTGATGGTTTTTACACCCGTAAAGCTCCTTTGCAATACGCGAGACTCATTGACATGCTGGTGGAGCTCGGTAAAGATGATGAGCCGGACACGGTCACGTATGAAAAGACGGGCCTAGATGATGTCTCGGAAGAGGACTTAGGCTTGGAGGAGGACAGAGAACCCCTCAAGCAACATAAGCAGATGTCTGATAAAGATTTTCAAGAGGCGGCGCGGAAAATATTGGAAGAAGGAGTAGGCACGGAGAAGGAGAAGGAGCTTTTAAAAGCCAAATTAGAGGCGAACAAGGAAATTTTTGACCCTCCACATGCAGGTGGTGTCAAGCCTGAAGATTTCACTGCGGTTATTTACAAAATACCGGGTGCGGAGCCGTCACCGGCACCACGAAGGGCGAATTTGAGTATACATGAGGCGAAGATAGCGGAGGAGCTAGCAAGACAGCTGCTCAATGAGGACTTTATTGAGAGATCAACATCTCCAATAGTCTCACAACCGAGAATAGTGCCGAAGCCAGGAGGAGAATGGCAACTGACAGTGAACTATGCTCGTGTTAACAAGGTGCTGGAGGAAGAGAGAAATCCTCTCCCGACATTAGAAGAAGGAAGGAGAGTACTGCGGAATGCAAAATTCTATTCGGTCATTGACCTTAAGAATGGCTTCTGGCAGATACCACTGGAGGAAAAGTCCAGATGGCTAACGGCGTTTGTGGTGGGTATGGAAATATACCAATAGAAAGTGCTTCCGATGGGCCTCAAGCAAGCTCCAGGACTTTTCCAGAAGGCGATGCAGAAGATGTTGAGCAGTCAGTACGATGATTTGTCTGACGGAGGCTTTATGAGAAGGCGGGGACAGAAGGCGGGAGAATATGCATTTTGCTATATCGATGACATTATCGTATACTCTAACACAATAGAGGAGCATATCGATCATTTGTCCGATATATTCAGGCGCATCGGAGCTTTTGGCCTGAAGTGCAATCTAAAGAAGTGTCAACTTGCCAAGATGAGTGTGACATACTTAGGGTACGAGATCTTCCATAATCGAGTCTCGATATCCAAAGAGAAGAGGGAGGAGATTATGAATCGACCGATACCAAAGAACCGCACTGAATTGCACTCATTCCTTGCGATGGCGCAATACTATAGCCAGTTTATACCCGATTGGGGTGCAACACGGGCTAAGTTGGAGAAAATGATAGATTTTGGAGACTTTGAGAAGTGGGGCGAAGAGGCTTTGCAAGCGTTTCATGCGCTCAAAGATCTTATTTATAAAGACCCGAAAGACGGAGGACTGGTGTTAGCGATGCCCGACTTTACGAAACAATTCGTAGTCGATACAGACGCATCTAAGTTTGCGATTGGGGCTGTATTACAACAAGAGGATGAGGAGAAGAAATTACGCCCAATCATGTTTATTAGTAGGAAGTTGTGTGCGGCGGAGAGAAACTATTGCACAAGGCAAAGAGAGGCGTTAGCGGTGGTGTGGGCCCTCAAGAGGCTCAGAGAGTATTTGTGGGGAGGACCTCAATTTACTGTCAGAACTGATCATCATAACCTGTTATGGTTGATGAATCATGAACAGACTGGACGGCTGGCGCGGTGGCAAGCGTTCTGGTCTTGTTTCGATTTTACAATGGTCCATCTACCGGGAAAGCGAAATGTGGTCGCTGATAGCCTCTCTAGGCTAGAGTTTAACTCAGAAGTATCGGCGTTGGTGTCCACGGTGGAGATGGAAGACTTGTCCACTGACAAGGTGTATGAGGTCAGCCACATTGAGGCGATGGAGATGGCAAGTGGAGTCCGATATGACCGCACAGGTCTACGGTACAGTCCACAAGGCCCGGATCACGGGATATGTTGTGAGCTGCATACCCAGGAGGACGCTGAGTGGTCCTATGAGGTATATGAGAATGCGAAGGCGAACATAAGAGAGGAAGAGGAGACGCAGGAAGTTTATGCGGAGCCTCCTCAAGAGCGGAGAAGTGACCTAGACGATGACCCGGAAAGAATCGGGGTACGGCTAGAAGATGGTACTATCCATATAGCCTCGCCTACCGCATGGAGGCAACAACAGGCTCAAGATCCGGAGTTTAAGGAACTCATACAGTTATATCAGAACCCGGATGAGCTGAAGATGACGAAAGCGATCAAAGACTAGATGAAGGAGATGGGATGGAGAGATGGTCTACTGTGGTACAAGGGCCTTCACGGTTGCTATGCGTCACAGCCGGACAAATGGACCCTTTGGGTACCGGAGAGTCTGAGACGATTTATATTTGTCGCAGCCCACAATTGCCAACTTTTGGCGCATCCGGGTCGACAACGAACTCACATGTTCGTAGCGAGGCGATTCTGGTGGAAGAAGATGAAGGAGGAGATAGATCAGGCGGTGGATGCATGCATCCCGTGCAAGATAAACAAAACACCCTGAAGGCAAATTTCGGCCTGATTGGCGAATTTCCTCTTCATGCGGGGATGTTTGAGTTTATACACATTGATCATGTGGGACCTTTTCCCAGAATCGAAGGATGGTTACAAATACCTCCTCACGGCTATTGACAGAGCCACCAACTATGTGTGGATTATCCCTGTCAAAGACGTTACCGGCAAGGCGACGGCCGAGGCGCTGATCGATAGGATCATCTCACAGATCGGAGTACCAAGAAAGATATGTTCTGATCGAGGCTCGGACTTTAATAACGAGGTCATCGACAAACTATCTAAGTATTACGGGATGAAATGGCAATATGTTACTGCCTATAACCCGCGAGCAAATGGGAAAATCGAGCGGGTACACAGACCCCTCAAAGCCTCACTAAAGATGTATTGCACGAAGAAGGAGAATCAAAGAGCATGGGTCGAGGCAGCACCATCATTTGCGTTTGCAATGAACTGTCTACCCTCTACGGCGTTAGGAGGCTCAAAGAGCTCAATCTCGCCATATCAGTTAGTATATGGGCTTGAGCCTGATATCCCGACTTCGCTCCTTCACCCAAAAGACACTTGGGCGGATGCGGATGAGTTGTTTGGGATGAGACTTAGAGTGAAGATGGAGGCGGAACAAATAGTCAGGGCGCATAGAGAGGCGGAGCGCCGAAAGACTGATGCTGAAGGGGTGCGACAAGCGCACTTGGATCAGATCAAGTTTCAGGTTGGGGATATTGTACTGTTGTACCATCCTCAGGTCCCGAAAGGAGTCAGCTCTAAGCTGTTCACTCACTGGAAAGGACCTTATCAGATTATGGAACAGACGGGACCTCTGAACTACAAGATCAGGGGTAGAGGGAAGGTGCAAATTGTGAATGTAAGAAGGCTGATTAAGTATGATCCCTTCTTACTGGAAGATGAATCCGTTGAGGAGGCGTTAAAACGGATGAAAGATGATTTCAAAGAGGTGCCGCCCATCCACAAGGAGGCTGGCATAGACCAAGACGATGCTTATCGGGCACCGATAGCTGAGAAGGAGGAGAGTGAGGTGGACAGTAAGGAGAAGACTGACCGCATAAGCGCGTTGGGGACTCAGTCTAAGTCTCCGCGAGAGCATAGCGGAAAGAAGGAGAAGATCACAGAGGCGCAGCTAAGGAGAGCGCGGAATGATCTTATCAACGACCAACCGAGGAAGGCGATGAGGTCGATGGGATCAAAGGACGTCCACCAGGAGGAGGAGGGGACGGACACTGACCCAAACGCGGGCAACGTTGAGATTGTCCATGAGCGATGGAAGGAAGGCGATGCGATAGCAACCATCGCATGGGTGAAAGATGCTTTCTATCTGATGAGACCAGCGGAACAACATGTCGCTGATGACACTCTCTCAGACTTATACTTGATGCGGGTCGTGGCGGTCCCACGACAGATGCGTGTCACACGGACACTCAAAATATCATCAGCCGCAAAAATAGTACAACCGATACTCCAGTTTTGGAGAAGTATGGACCCGGTTGAGGATCCAAAGGCAAGACATTATCTGCCAGTATATAAAGACGCAAAAAGTCTCGAGACATGGGATGATACAATTACTCCCAGAGACAAGGATTACACTGCGTGGACCATTCAGACACTGCCAAGAGGAGTGCTTGATGTCCCTTTTGAATTATCGTTGGGCGGAATCCCTAATAAGATCTGGGACATTCTCGAACAGTCAAAGTTCGATCTGACTTTTGTTGGTGGTCCTCCACCAGGCAAAGAAATCCGCGCCAGACGACGAAGGCAGTGACAAAGAAATTATTTTTCTTTATGCGTCTCAAACAAACTTTTTGATTGCCCACGGCGTATCATGATTTGATCATGCATCCTTTCCTCTTGTAATGCCCCCAACGATAGCTCGTAAAAAGTCGGTAATACAACCAAACACAGTCCTCAAAAGATGAGAATGATGTCTCGTTATATTACCTCAGTGAAGCCAAAAAGGAAAACGGCAACAGACCAGGAATAAAATGGCATCAGGTCCAATCCGGACAAATAATACTGAAAAACAAGCTGGTGCACCTGTCACCAGGAAAAGGCACTTTTTAGCGGCTATCCGGGGGGTGATGCCTACAGTACCCCCTCCCGATTTTATGACGGAAATAGGATTTTCGTCATACACCTTCTGATTTCATTCTGCAAATAGTATGCGCTATGGAGTCATGCCACACAGCGCATCGACCCACGGATAGACGCTAAAAGACGATAAATATATCCTCATACGGCACGTCAAAGCGGATTCTCCAGCCATTCTTGTAGATTTTTGAACTCCTTCCCCTCAATCTCTCTCTTTTTTTTCTTCTTTTTTTTTCTCGGCAGTATGTCAAGAACAAACGTACTATTAATAAAAAAATACAAGCAACGTGGTGCTGTAGTACGATTCCCCCTTTGATCTCCTTCTTCTTCTTATCATTATCATTATCATTATTATTATTATTATTATTATTCTGGAGGGGTGCACAAGATGGCACTCCATGGGAAGAGGAGGTGGTTGGGCCTCTCCCCACGAAGGTGACCGCTTGGGGAGGGCGGTCACCGGGATATGCGCAACTCTCAACTGGGCATTTACTCGGTAGGGGTTCGGCCAGGCAGGTTGTGGGGTTGTCTGTTGGATTGTTGGTTGGCTCGTTTTTCTTGGCTGTTGGTTTGGGTCTGGTTTCCTGGTTAGCCCATTTTCGCCGAATTTCCTGCCGGTAAATGCCTGGGGGCTTCCAGTTCCGGTTTGGTGATCTTGTTGAGGTGAGCATTCGGAGGAAACAGTACCGAGATGTGTTGAAGATAGGATTCACATTGAGCCGAGATGGGGCTGAGTTGACCTGTTTCAACTCGGCTCCATTTCGGCTTCATGTTAATCCTATCCTCATCCTATCTGGGTTTTGTCTCCTCCCTATCTTCGCTTCTTCGGGGTTGCCTAACTGGAACACATGATGAGCGCACGTTGGAGAGGGGCTTCAGTCGGTCCCAATGCCTTGCCAGTGCCTTGCTGCGCTGCCGTGCCTTGCCCCATGCATTCACACCCTCCACCGTTGCATTTCTAACTGAGCAGCTTCGGCTGGGATTACTATACTTGTCTGTAAGACCCTATAGGTACCGCTAGGTTCGCGCCTTCTATACCCACGTGGGGGAAGGAGTTTCAGCGGCACGCCGTCCGATCTGGCTCCACTCGGGGACACCCGTACCTCATGATGTGTATTGTTAGGAGCAGCTGAAAGTCCATAAGGCATGAGAGTAGAGGCGTTGGCGATGCGATGGAGAGTGTGTGTAGTGCGTGAGGCAGGTTCTGGCGACGCTGGGGGTGCTGGCGGGCGCCCAAGGGCATAAGCGACGCGGCAGCGTCCAGTGACACCGGCGGAAATGCGTGTAGTGTGTGTTGCAGATACCGCCGATGCTATTTGCATGGACGGGCGCTTTCCTCGGCGTAAAGAGGCGCGGCGGTGATGGCCAGCGACATTGGCCGTCTACTACTCTCAATGGATTACAAATACGCGAAGCACGGAGCTACCACTGTGGCCCTTATGGGACAAGGTAGAATCGCCGAAGACCTGGACAATCCCCGTGGGAATGCCTCTTCGACGGGCTCTGGCCCGATGTCCCAGGATGGGAGGATGAGGGCTCGCGTATATGACGGAATTCCTGAACCACGTGGAGAGGCTATCTTAGCTGCGCCTCATCCTTCCTCCCCAAACCTGGCACACGGGTCGGCGCTTCAACATAAGGCGAGCGGCGCTATATGGCAGACGGCACCGCCGCCTCGACGGTACCGGCGGGTAGATCGGTACGACAAGGACGGGCGTAATCTGATTGTCTGGGGGCTCTCAGAACGCGCCAATCTACAGGAGATCGCCTCCAAAATGAGCGGTCTTGGTCTGGTGGTCCCGGTAATGGAGTGGCAAGGCCAGCAAATGTCTCGTCACCTGGAGCTGGTCTACGAGGACGATGACAGCAGGCAGACGGCGTTGCAGCAACTCAAACATCTCAAATTCTTCGGCAGAGGGGTCAATGTGGCCCTTGGGCGCAGGTTCAGGGACAGGGAACGTGTCCGAAGGCTTATTCGCATCCATCTGCGTGGGGAAGCGGCGGTCCGGAAGGAGGAAGCTGCGACGGGATATCGCGTCTTGCCTCTGCATGAAGAATGTGTCGATGATGTGCAGGTGGTGTCTTCGGAATTGGCTGCCGATGCACCTAAGTGTGTGTCTGAGTGTGCTGATGTACATGTGGTGCCCCTGCATTCGGCGGCCAGTGCAGTGGGGGACCAACCTGCGCAAGCACCTGCAGAGGGGGGCAGCACGAGGGCGGAAGCCAAGCGCGGCCGTCGGGTCCGGAAACGAGCCAAGAAGCACCGCTCCAAGCAGTTCGATACCGGCTTCAAGCTACTCGTCGCGAGTCACAACTGGCAGGGTAAAACGGGATACGACAACGTAGGCACGGCGGAATGGGCATCATTCTACAAGCACGAGGGCTGGCTAGTCATCGGGGCTCAGGAGCACCGCATGGGCAAGAAGCAACTTTCCAAATGCAGCCTGGATGGATTCCGGATTTTTGGAAAACCTGCGGAGGTCAGCGAGAAAAATCGCTGCAAGGGTGGGGTTCTATTCGCGGTGGCTAACTTCCTTGGTCCGTATTGCAACCTGGTGTCAGCCCCCGTCGACCACCGGCAGCAAGTGTGGCTGCGTATCGCCTCGGGTGTTACCGGCGCTCAGGATATCTATGTGGGCAACGGCTACTTTCCCCAGGAAACGCAGGAAGAATAGTCGTCAGAGGCGTATGCGGCCTGGCAGGCAGCTATAGCTTTTTTTGGAGCCAAAGGTCTTGTGGTCACGGTGGCGGATGCCAACGCGAAGCTCGGGCCGGCATGCAGCCAAAAAGAGGAGGGCATCGTCGGTCAGCACGGGGAGGTCGATGATAAGGGAGCACCGGTACGTTCGGAGAACGGCAAGAGACTCGCGGCTGTCCTCGTCGCTACGGGCCTGCGAAATCTGAGCGGCTTCTCGTGCCCAGTGGAAGCATCCTACTGGTGGTCCCGGCGTGAGCAGCGCGGCATGGGCACAGGCAAGCACCTCCTCGATTACATCTGCGCGTCGCCTGGCTTGGCATCTGGAGCAAAGTTCGGAGTATGCGACGATGATCTTGATACGGACCACAAGGCAGTATGGGCCGAACTGACGTGGAGCGGCCAGCGCCGGCCGAAGCGGGCTGCGAAACCTTACAGGTCCTTTCGTGTTGATAAGCTTATTGGTGCTGGTGTCTCGGGTAATGATCACGCTGCGAAGCAAGCGCTGGATTATCTACGCGACAAGTTCGATGACGTATTCCAGCATTGCCTACAGAAGCTTGGAGTGCATCAGCTGCCTGAGCTTGACCTATCGGGTGGTGCCGACAGCCAACGGGTGGTAGATGACGTCACCGAGCGAGTGGCGCAGTCCTTCCGAATGGCGGCGCACCGGGTCCTTGGCTCCAGATGTATACGACCCCGTTTCACCAACAATTGGTTCGACGGGGAGCTAAAGGAGCTCATTCAGCAGCGCCGGGAGGCCTACGCATCATACAGGAGGGATGAATCGAATGCGGAAGCCCGTCTGAATTGGCTACGGCTCCGCAAGCAAATTCGGAAGGCAACTCGGGCCAAGAAGTCCGCCTCCTTCAAGCAAGTGCAGGAAGAAGCGGTCAAATGTCAACGCGAGCAATCCTCAAAGCGCTTTTGGCTACTCGCGAAGCGGCTTGGCGGGGCACGCAGAACGAAGGTCTCCGCGCCGGTGCAAAGGGAGGATGGCTCACTGGCGTGTACGCTGCCGGAAAAGGTCGCTCGGTGGGAGGAATTTCGGAAAAATTCGGTGAAGCCACGGGAAAATCCGGCAAGTGCGACTGTTGTGGTGGAGTGCTGTGCAGAAGCAGGCTCGCTGGAGTGGGAGGAAGCCGAAGCTAAGCGGCAGTTCCACTGGAACGATCGCTTCAGAGATGAGGTGGCCCGGGCTATGAAGGAGCACGAAGTAGGTGAAGACACTTGCGAAGAGCTGGACAAGCCGTTCACGCAAGAGGAGGTCCTTGCAAGGCAACGTGCCCTGAATAACCACAAAGCTTGTGGCGAGGACAAAGTGAAGAACGAGATGCTCAAGTATGGCGGCGCCTACATCAATGGCTACTTAACGCAGTACTTCAACTGGATTCGAGAAGCCGAGAGGACTCCAAAAGCTTGGGGCAAGGGAATCATCGTCAATATCCCCAAGGGTGGGGATCCTACGGATCCTGACAACTGGAGGGATATCTCGATTATTAGTTGCCTTGGTAAGCTGTATCTGTCCTTATTAGCTACTCGTCTAACGCTCTTCGTGGATGGCCCGGATAAGCTACGTCCAGAGCAGGGAGGCTTCCGCCCGGGGCGTCGCACTACGGATCAGGTCTTTACCCTTTGGCAGAGGTTGAAGGGGCGTCAGCAGCAGAAGCGGGAGTCGTATGTCCTGTTCGTCGATCTACGCAAGGCTTTCCCGTCTGTTTGGAGAGATGGCCTATTTGAGAGGCTCTGGAAGCTGGGTGTAAGGGGCAAGTTCTGGTGCACGCTACGCAGGTGCTACGAGCAGACTTCGTCGCAAGTGCTAGTTGATGGAGCACTCACCCCCGAAGTACTGGAGGGTGTAGGCGTCCAACAGGGGTCCCCTCTCTCTCCTACACTCTTCAACGTCTTTATGGATGAGCTGTGTGATCGGCTGGCGAGTGCTCTCAAGATCACGGATGTGAAGCGGCTGAACGACATCAAGGCACTTCTATACGCGGACGACGTGGCCCTCATCGCTCACAGTCGCACCGAGCTCCAGAAGATGGTCAATGTTGTGGCCAAGTTCGCGGAAGATTACCGGCTGGAAGTCAACTTGAAGCCCGGCAAGACGGAAATCATGCCCATTTACACGTCGAGCAAGGCGAAACGACCAAGTATCAGGGAGCGAGGTGAGCCCGTGGTGTTGTTTCGCGGCCAGAAGCTTTGTGTCACCAGTCAGTACAAGCACCTGGGAGTGGTTATCACCGACGACCTGAAGTGGAAGGAGCAGGCCCTGCGGGCTACGCGTGTCACTGAAGTCGCCACCGCAGGTTGGTACTCTTTGTGGTGTGCAGGTGAGATACAAGCTAGGTATCGTCTCATGTGCTGGAATCAACTTGTGGGGGCCAAGCTGAAGTACGCCTTCGATGTCTGGCGTGCCCCCGTATCGCAGCTCACCAAGCTGGAGGCAGCAATGCTGCGCCCCATGAGGATGATTCTCGGCATCAGCCCTAAGACAAGCAAGTGGATTACACTCTTTCTGGCGCGCTCTTTGAGTGCGGAGCGTTTGCGGCGGGCGGCGCAACTGAAGTTCTATGGACGGCTGCGTGTTCTACCGGAGAAGCGATTTCCTGTCATCGCATCTCAAGTCAAATCCGACTGGACTGCGGAGGCCGAAGGCGCTATCAGGGACTCAATGGATCTACAACAAGGGCTTCAGGAGCTCCTAAATAGCTCAGAGAAGGACCTCGAGGGTTGGAGTTCGACTGTGGACAAGTGGGCCCTTCCAGCAGGACGTCAAGATGGTGCAGCAACTGATGTGGGACAAGCGAGAGGCAGGCAGCGATCTTACTGATGGCCTGCGAGTCATCCTAAGACAAGTCTTTGGAACTAAGGAGTTCCCAAGATGGGTAGCCCTTGATGATGCGCATTATAATCTGCTTCGGAGAAGGTTGCTCAGCTGCAACAACCGCCTTCGGTTGTACCGCAGCAAGTTGGTCAGTGGCATGTCCCCTCGCTGCTTCTGTTGTCATGATGATGTCAATGAGTCCCTTGCGCACTTCTTATGGGATTGCCCCATGCATGAGGGGAGACGTAAGCAGCTGTTGCTGAGTATGCAGAGGCTCGGTGGCATGGCTGTGGGGGGTGCTGAGGGGGATGGAGGGAGTGAGGAGGGTGGTGAGGTCGTAGGCGGTGAGGTTGTGGTGGAGGATGTGTTGCTTGGGCGGGAGCGGGAGGGCTCTGTGCGGCAGGGTTGGGATGATATGTCGCCTGTGGATCAATTACGATTGTTTTGTAAGCTTTTTCAGGGGAAGTCGCGCTTCCGCAGTAACTTTAGGCTTGCTGCGTTGTTAGGGGTTACAGCGTTGCGTCCCCCTCCAAAGTTGGATGTGTTGTTTGGATCATATGTGTCTGAGTGTTGGTCTGCTAGGGAGGGTAAAAGGGAGGAGCTTGGGGTGGAGGATGGGGGCGAGGAGGTGATTGACCTCACTGAGGTTCCATCAGCTTCTGTCCCACCCTCTCCCCCAAGTGACGTTGATGTTGCGCGGCGCGGCCGTCCGCGCAGTGTGGACGTCCTGGCTAGAGAGAGGGGTTCGGGAGTGCAGCGTAGTGTCTCCGAGTTCTTCTCTTCAGCTAACACCCTCGCATCTAGCTCTTCATGCACTTCACAGCCCCCATCTGCCCCTGCTGTTGCTGTTGCTGCTATGTCTGTTTGGTGTTCTGACAATGCGTTGGGATCGGCTGACCCCGGTGACCCAATGGAGGCACATGTCCAGGATCTGGATCTGATGCTATAGTCTGAGGAAGCCTATTATTATTATTATTATTATTATTATTATTATTATTATTATTATTACTATTATTCACAGGGAGATCGTAAGTACATTGTCTTTTTTAATGACATACCCTTGTATAAGGCGGATATCCTATGATATAGTATTAGGGGGCCAGTCCTAATAGCTATATCCGAAGTCGAGGTGTATGTACCCGACCCTGCGATATACCGACACAAGTGGAGATTGACCGTGCTCAGGTACGACAGTATATAATCTATCGTAAAAAATAACTTAATGAAAGTTTCAGAGAACATTTCATTTTCGAGAACATCATCCCAGAACTTGGAAAGGGTCATACCCGGGAACACCATCGCTCAATACACTAGCGATCCCGTATACGGTATAGTATCATCGTCGATCGACCTTTCGCACTCGTATGCTGCGATCGAATGCCAAGTTATATCACTGAGTCTTTTTAATATTCATATTGATAACTGATGATGCATGATCAAATCATGATACGCCGTGGGCAATCAAAAAGTTTGTTTGAGACGCATAAAGAAAAATAATTTCTTTGTCACTGCCTTCGTCGTCTGGCGCGGATTTCTTTGCCTGGTGGAGGACCACCAACAAAAGTCAGATCGAACTTTGACTGTTCGAGAATGTCCCAGATCTTATTAGGGATTCCGCCCAACGATAATCCAAAAGGGACATCAAGCACTCCTCTTGGCAGTGTCTGAATGGTCCACGCAGTGTAATCCTTGTCTCTGGGAGTAATTGTATCATCCCATGTCTCGAGACTTTTTGCGTCTTTATATACTGGCAGATAATGTCTTGCCTTTGGATCCTCAACCGGGTCCATACTTCTCCAAAACTGGAGTATCGGTTGTACTATTTTTGCGGCTGATGATATTTTGAGTGTCCGTGTGACACGCATCTGTCGTGGGACCGCCACGACCCGCATCAAGTATAAGTCTGAGAGAGTGTCATCAGCGACATGTTGTTCCGCTCGTCTCATCAGATAGAAAGCATCTTTCACCATGCGATGGTTGCTATCGCATCGCCTTCCTTCCATCGCTCATGGACAATCTCAACGTTGCCCGCGTTTGGGTCAGTGTCCGTCCCCTCCTCCTCCTGGTG